>JAIPRM010001495.1:27184-37531 GCA_025469315.1 Stegophylla sp. TES_Ste_2020
ATTTACACGTCAAAAATTGTTTAACACATAATAATTAATATGGTAAAAGTCACAGTACGATAATTTCATTCCTCGTATGCGGACCGACTGTATTGAGATCATTATCGTGTTATTTATAATATCTATGATATCATAAATATTCGAGACTAAACGAATACGATACGAAACCGAAATTTAATTCCGTTCGACAATAATTCTTAGCCAAAGTCGAACATTTTATTTTCGAGCTACATTAGATTTGGATCTAAATAATTAAAACAAATTTAGTAATAATAAGATTTGCATCTAACGCCTGAAATCAGGTCGGAACGACTAGACACATTGCTGTTCACTGTATTTTCATATCGAATATCACATGATAGGTACAACTAGAATTTTTTCAAGGGGGGTGTCTACCTATAAATTTCTACAATAATTATATAAATATAAAATTATAATCAATGTTAATGGACACTTAACAAGAATTCATTAATTATAAATTTCGTGTAGTGATATTTAACTGCCTTTTCTATGAGTTAACATTTTTAGAACTTGATTTGTAGATAAATAAAATTTAGCGTCGCATATTCAACAAACAATATGAATTTATAAAGCATGTTTCAAGTTTATTTCTGAATTATAGATTTATTAATTGTATAATTAAAAGGATTTTTTTTCAATGCTCATTGAATAAAATTTTCATAAATATGGTTTAAGGGGGTTGTCCAGACATCCAAAACACCCCCCTTGGTTGCACCACTGGATAGGTATATATACGTATAAAATTAATTATCGACGCGCCCACTTAGGCGCCGGCCAATCTGAATTCGAGGTATTTCGATCGACGGCACGGGAAGGATGTCAAGTCGTTTTTAGATTATGTCGACCATAATAACGTGCTGTGCAGGCGCGTAGGTGGTAGTTCGATCAGTTGTTCAATGACTGTGTAAATCGAATTCGATTGCAAATTTATGTAAAAAAAAAGAAAAACAAAAAAAAAAATACAAAAAAAATCGATTGTTAATTAAATCTCACACAAAAACGTTCAAGTGCTGTTCGGGAGGAAATCGATTCGACGACTGACCGTGGGATATTCGTTTTTCAAACCATACTACGCGTATAATATTTGTCGGCGAAGTTAAAAATCGTAAAATCGAAAATTGCCAACGGCAAACTATTGAAATATAAAAAACATTGTAAACCCTTTTTTGGATTGAGCTTGAAGACAAAAATTATTCAGCACTTTGCAGCGGCAATCGATGAAAAACGAAATGTTTAAAACCGATGTCATCACGAGGGGTTTCCAAATTTCATCACGTCGGATTAATTTTTTGAAAATGTATTTATACACAAACATTTTTTGACTTAGGATGACAACTGCAGAGCTCGACTAAAGATTTAATAATTTTGTGTAATCTTGTGTTCTCTTGTGTTATTTAAGTAATCTTGTGTTCTCTACCATGCTCGAGGTGTATATGAAAAATCCGTGAAAGACATAAAATCGAATGACATGAACGTAACACGTGGCACAAACGATTGAATACAAAATAAAATGAAATATGAAAGATAATAATTACAATAGCAAACAGTGGCGTAAGTCAAGCGCGAATATTGGGGGTCGCAAAAATCCTCAAAAAGTCACAGACACGTGAGGGGAGGGCGTAGCTTAGGCATATTCCACACAATAACAATGATTTACGTTAACGAAATAACATGTCAAATTTATACGAACGTACTTACTGTCTGCAAATAAAAATAAAGCCGGACATATTTCACTCGTTGGGTGGGACTTGGTGGGTGTGTTAGATTTTAAAGAAAAGATAAATCATTTTTTCAATAATACGACTCTGAGCAGGGCTTCAATTTATTCAAGGAAATTTTATAATATAGGCTATGGGCAACGTATATATATATATATATATATATATATTATACAAAAATTATAAAGTTTATTATTTTTACACAGTTTTATGTTTCACTATTAACTGAGAAAAGAGGGGAAAATTATGGAGAAAGAAATTATGGAGAATAAAGGTTAACAGAAAAATCTTTCACTAAAATATTTTCCATATTACAGTCTATCTATAATTAAATTTTCATATGGTTTGGATTGAAAAAAAAGTTATAAGTGCATTTTTTTCAAATTTTGAGAAGTTTTTTCCTCAAATTATGGAGAAACTAATAATAATTTTGAAAAAATGACTACTTAAAATAACCATCTACAGGCAAATTCTGATTCTAAAAATTTCAAGTGGAAATTTAGCTCGTTAAACTTTAAAATTCTTGAAGTAGCTATTGATAATAGTAATATATCATTTCTATTTTCTTATTCTTGAATATATTTTTTTTATTTATAACTAAAACATTACTTAATCATTTCATTAAAAAAAAAAAAAAAACAATTAATTTGGAAATTTCAGGAAGTGCAAGATAATACTTTTGCTGCCCCAGCATTAAATTTGGGGTCGTAAGTGCAATTCCTAGTGAACCCCCTCAATTACGCCACTAATAGTAAATAATTTTAGTCGGTCACTATCGAGCTTTTTGCAAACAGTATTAGTAGCGAGTAAATGAAAAAATAATAGTTGGTATTCACAGACGCAAACAATTTATTTTTATAGCTCATTAGTTACTCTTAAATGTGTTGGTACTAACAAAATGTAATAATCGATTGCTTTTAGTTCTGCTCTTTTATATTTAAAAAGCCAGACATACTTCGCACGATGGGTGTTCTTTGCACGACGGGTGGGATTCTCTTGACGGGTGTATTGAATTTTAAAGAAACGATAAATTATTTCTTCAATAAAACGATTCTGAACGAAGAAAGTAAATGATATAAGAAAAAAATTTTAATTTAGGCAAGCTAGTTTACGTTTCAGACCATTGTGCGTTCTGTGGAAAACGGTACGACGGACGGCGTACTGTGCGTATAACAGTAGTAAGTATTCGTTTTAAAGCCGATTTAAGTGTATACGTATCATGCAGGCGACTAGAAAAGCTTGTTGAGATTCGCATTTTACTGTGTAACTCGATAGAATGAAAATCTTTATGGTTTGCGAGTATGCAAGTATGTGCGAGTATGTGTACTTAACAAATCGCGCGTTTCCTTTCACATCGATTTAAATTTGATAAATATATATATATATGTATATATATGTATACTAATTAAGCCGCTTATTTTCGAAAAGAGTTAAATCGACACGTGTAAAACGCGCGTGTGCGTGTGTGTGTGTGTGTGTGTGTGTGTAGACGATTTGAATCCTCGCACGACTTATTATTGCTCGTTACGCCACTTTTTGTTATACAAATGCGCGAGCACGTGCAGTGGCGCAATTAAGGGTGAACGCCTCTCAGAGGCATATTTGATATTTCTTTTCGGGGGGAGCGGAGGAATCCTATATATCTATCAGTTGAAAAGAGTTTGTTTTTGCTTATACATTTTTTTCTTTTTATCATTCCTTTGCATATTCTAAAACATTTTTTTTTTTTTTGAAATTGGATAGTTTATTCGAATTTATCCTTTGTAAGTGCCTGTTTGAAGTTACTATGTACTTCGTTACTATTATTCATATTTTGATGACTAAGATAAAAATAAAATTGCGACAATCCGGTAACAATGAAATAATAATAAAAAAAAATTGTATGAATATTGAATTGGAAAATTTTCATTTTAACTCAAACAAAAATGAATAATTATCATAAACTTATCGTTTTGATTAAAATATAAACATTATAAATAACTGAATAGTTTATGGATCGAATAATAATAATAATAATAATAATAATAAAATAATAAGGTGTTAAACACCTTGAACTGTTTAAAATATTTTTGATATATTGAATGACAAGCTAAATTATTATGGTAAAACAATCAGGACTATCATTGTATGTGCAAAATAGTTTGAAAGTTACACTATTATTTTGCGCACTATTTAGTAGTTTAATTTATGTGCTCGTCAGTAATAATTATAATTTGCAGATTACATACTATTATACCCAACAGGTAGTATTAAAGAAGAACCGAGAGAGTTTACATATTATTTTCTTCTTAGTTTTAAAAAAAAACAAAAAACCAAGGAGAATTTACGACACGCGTACACTCCGAGTAAATAATATTGAAGTAGACCCGGAAGTGTGTTTACGTGTCATTAAAACAGGGATGGTGTATACGATCGCGGGCACTCACCCTCGAATGGTTTCCGTCCACGAAGAACTGCGCTTGGGTGCGAGCTGCTCCGGTTGACACGCTGGGCGCCACGAACGTATCCAACACCGTCTCTTCGCCGCCTCCTCCTCCGCCGTCGTCCAACTTGTCGCTTCGGCCCGTCTTGACGAACATCCGAACGCCCTCCGACGCTGGCGCCCCCTCCCGGAACATCGTGTAACCTCTCGAGTGCGATCGGCCTGCGAACACAATAAAATATATAAATGCAAATAGTTATCGATTGACTTTTGTGTGTTATGACTTATTACGCTAACAATAATTATAAATATGTAAATAGTGTAATAATTGAGTTACGACCGAACTGGTTTTTAACAAAGAAAATTCGAAAAAAATCAATCATAATGACGATTAGTTGATTATTTTTAATTTTACATGTAAATATATATATATATATATACAGTAGAAATCGTTTATAATGACAAACCGGGTGTAATGACCTTAAGTTAAAAGTCCCAGCAAATATCGTATATTATATGCACGAATTTGTATCGGTTATTACGACGTCTATATAATGATTATACGGACATTATGACGATTATTTTGGGGTATTTTAGAAAAATACTTTATCTATAATGACATTTATCATACGTGTTGCATTCATTGAAGGTAATGTAACAAAAATGTGTTACAAACTAAAATAACAGATTATTTTAACATGCAAATTTTATGTTTTTTTAAAAAACTAAACAAATAATAATAGTGAATTGAATTATACTATATATTGTAACACATTTTGACCACAATTTTGAGATAAAAATTGAATACATTTGTAATACAAAACATATATAACGTTCATATAAATCATATCAAATTTTTAATTTTATTTATCATTTAGGTTATACTGACTATCGGTTATTATGACCAATTTTGACCGGTCCCTTGAATGTCATTATAAACGGTTTATATACATATATTATTTATATACATATATATTTTTTACTGTTCGATTATGATTGTGTATAATAAAGCGTAAAAATCGATTAATCAAGAAATCAATAGTCAATTATTCTGTTAATCGAGTGATGATTATATTATGTTTTAAATTGAATTTTAAATTAATGAAATAGCTTAACGATCTCCACTCAGAATCTAAAATGATATCTAATTAAAAGGAAATTTTCATCGTAAAATCATTATTGAAAAAACCGGATGACGGAAAACACTTTGTGGGTGTATAAAGTTTAAAAGATACAATAAATATTATTCAATAAGACGATATTTTATAAAAAAAAATCAATTATAAGGAAAAACTACATAATTTCAATAATTACAACAGCATATTAATTGTTGTACAGTATTATAGTATTTTCGAAAGGAATTTCGATTACCTTTGTCACGATGTATGACTTTATTAATAATACGTTCGAAAATATTGTTTTAGTTTAGTTTCGAAGCGGAGCGAAGAAGCTAGTGGTTGCGCATTTATGTTTAGTTTTTCATTTTTATTTTTCTGTAATCACTTGTGGCACAGAAATAAAAACAAATAACTTGTTCAAACGTTTCACGCAGTAACTTTTTAGATCATAAACCACGCTCTGGTGGCACGCTAAAGTTCTAGGTCGATTTCAAAATCCTCAATTTTATTGGTTTTCCAAAAAACTCTTCGAAAAATTTAGTAAAAGCGGCAAAATGTGCTGTAAATGATAAACTTAAAATCTGTTTTATTAATTTTGCTATAAACTACTATAGGTAACTGATAGAACTAGAAACTTGAAGTTTTCAATTATTATATCAGAAATAGTGCTTACGTAATACAAAACGTACAAACAGGAAACAATTAAAAAAAAAAAAATTGACCACTTTTGGAATATATATATATATATAACACTTTGTAATTATTATCTCGTGATTTTCAATGTTTTTATCTTATAAAATTTTGAATTCCAGTCGTGTGATTGCAATAATAAATTGGTCTTCATTAATATTTTAATAGCGCAATAATGCACGTAATTTTCAAAACGAATAAGTAATATTCGGATTTTAACGCAAAGTTTATTTTTTTCTGGAAGCTCTAAAAAAATGCTTTCCAAACACAAAACTAGTTATATGTATCAAAAAATTTAAAAATACAATTTTTATTTCTTATTTTTTTGCGATTTTTAAGCTTTTTGGATTTAAATGGTATTTTTTGACATTTTTACGGCATTTAAATTCATTTTTCGTAAATTTTTTACGAATGCTTAAGATACAAACCAATTCATTTTCTCAAAAAGTAAAATGTTTTAAAAATTATTTATTTGCTCTAATAAATTTTTATAATATGTATATTTTACGTTTATTGACATAGACAACAGTAAACGGTTGATCGAAAATAATTGCAGTTAGGAACATTAATATTATTTGTACCTTTTCGTTATAAAATTATAAAGAAATCTTTATTTATTTTATTTAAAATAATAGTTTAAAATAGGTATGTGACAATGTGACGTTTTGTGTGACTTGAATTAACAGCGATAAACATAGAGTTACTGTCGTGTTTTGTGTTACGTTTTAAATAACATATAGGTATAGTTTCTAGTGTATTGTAAGTTGGAAATGTCAAATTATTTCATTTTTAAAAATTTCAAAAGTAAAAGTTTTGAGTTTGCGCCGTTTGCGATTACACGATTGTGAATTTCAGGAAAAATGACAATATTTTTCCCTTTTAAGAACATTTTTTTTAAGGATTTTTTTTCTTTTTTATTAATAAAGGAATATTTTAAGTGCATTAAATAGTAATTCGTTAAAGTAATTTTCAGATTTTTTAGTGCATTAAAATCCCAACTTTAATGGTAGGAGTAACAGTCGTGTTCAGGGTCGGCGTGGCCATGGCCACTAGGCCGCGAATGCAGCCCTGGACGTGTATGTATCGAAGGCAGTGGCGTATTTGAGGGGAGGGCAATGAATGGATTGCCCCATCCTTGGGCTTTTTTTTTTTCATTGTGATGTAATATTACACATTTATAATTTTAAAAGTTCATCTTCCGAGGACCATTTTTCAAAACAGAAGAAAAGGACGATTTTGCTGTAATAATTTATACTTACTTTGATACTTGTTTTTTTTTTTTTTTAGGGGGCGGGTTTGATCCACCATCTGTTTCCACCTAGATTTTATCTATTAAATTTATGTACCTACCTAATTTTAATTGTGTATAACTATTAGTAAAATAAATAATTACACTATAACTGTGTAATTTACTTAATTTGTCATCTATTTTAAATAATATACCGCTCTGTTTACAAGCAATTTTTCATCATGTCAATTTATCATGTGATAAGATGACATTTTATTGGGGGCCCTCCTGGAACAATTTACCAGGGGCCCTTAAGGTGCCAGGCCGACACTGGTCGTGTTACTGAAATTATGTTAACATTCCTTCGGGAGAACTTTGGGTAGACTTCGGGACTCATTCAGGAGTTGATCGTGGGGAAAAAATTTAGGGGATCGAGGGGTGAGTGTCGTATATGAGTATATTGCGCATAAGGCGCACGAACATATTATTACTACAGGTATTGGTTAACCCGGTGATGGAAGAAAACAATAATATTCGAATCAAACAGGAACGGAAATAAAATGCTGGAGAGGCGTTTTATGCGGTATGTACGGTTTTGTATAACACAAAACGAATCGCGAGACCGAAATTGACCGGTTTGATTAAAATATCCGCAATATCGCGGCAGCAACACCGCACGACCTAATGATCCGGTCCTCTATAATATATCTCCTTTGTCCCTCCATTGTCCAACAAAAGCCCATCGCCGTCATGCTATATATATATATACGTGTTTGCGAGCTCCCCCCGAGCAATGATAATAATGATAATAATACACGAGTGTATATTATATAATACTGTACGGGGCGGCGGCCGCAGTGACCCTTTTAATGCTACTAAATTCCGAATCCGAAGTTCTAACAATGACGGTGGCGGAGGCAAGGGGGGGGGAGATGGTGGAAAAAAAAAAACAAATTACTCGTCCATCCGACCTTTTTACGTGTATATATATATATATATATATATTTTTTTTTGTTTTTATCTGCAGCCGTTTCGAGTGCGGTGGCGGCCGCCGCTAAAGAGTTCACTAATTAAAAAAATGCAATGAGCGTGCAACATCGGTTTCGACTTGGATCAATGCAGGTAAAATACGGTACGCGAAAGGTCCTTGAAAGAAAAGAAAAAAAAAAGGAAATTTATAAAAATATGAAAAACACATTAGAAAAAATGAAAAGTGGTAATAATAATTACGGCCGGACGTCGTCGTGAAAATTTACCTACGTTATAATATTTTATCGTGTCGTCAACGTGCAAACGTCGCGTGGGTGAAACTACAGTAGTAAGAGACCGCTAGTGTTGAGAGTGGGAGTGGAAATTTTTCGAAACGATAATTTTTGGGAAGACCGGACATGGAACCGTGCAGTGTAACAGTTTGAGGGGGAGACAGGTTTGACTACATATTATGTTCAGACTTGTTTTTCGTGAAGTCAATAGGTTCCACGTTATGACGTTGCGTTTTACCCGAGTTTTCCCTGACCCCCGCAATGCCACACTGTTACACTAAGCTTCGTGAATAGAAAACTTAAACACATTTTTTTTTACGATGAAGAAAAACCTAATAGATAATAAACGCGTGTAACACGGAACGAAATAAATTCGATTGTATTCTGTACTGCGTAAGAGTGATGAAAAATTTGAATAATATACGAGTACTCACTCGAATATTTTACCAAATTCTACGTACGACTGTAATGGAATAAAACTAAAATTAAATTATATAAATATAACTACATACTTAGGTATCATACGTTTGGCGAGTAAAAGTTTTTGTCAAAGGCATAACTGAGTTCACGTCGAATTGAGCGTTTCGTTTGGGAAAATTTACAAAAGTTGGTGACGGTGCGTGAGATAGGGGAGACTGTACTTTCTCCATAAAAATATGGTTTCATTGGTGTTTTTAGTCGTCCGTGGAAAAGAAATCAAACTTGTGAATTTTATTGGAAAGCGCCTTTTTTACTCTAAACAAAGCAAAAAAGCTTGTGTTTTTACAATGATGTTTATTTTTTTTTCTGAATACACTTTTTTTTATAGAAATACTTGTCCAAAAGTTTCGATCAGCGACTTTTTGAAATCGGATTATCCTCTAGTTGGTGTAAAAGGTAATTTTTTGAATTTGTCAATTCTTCAATTTTTTTTGGAAAAACAACCCAAAATTTGACAAAAAAGACTCGGAAACCATCATTTTATCCAATTCCGTCAATTAACATCTTTACACACACACACACACAGTATTTATGTAAATCTATATAAGAAAAAATAATGTTTTCATGCACAACTTTGTCGTCAGAAAATTGACATTCATTTTCATTTGACAACGTCGAACGAGCACTTATTCGTCATCTAATGTAATAATGAAGACAAATAAAGTACACACAAATGAATATATTTGAATTAATTTTATTAATTTATTTAACAAAATAAATGAAATTAAAGAAACTAAAATGGATGTCATTAATTTGATTTCATTATATACTACCAATTTATTGTTATACATATTAATAAATACTGTGTTATGGATTTGTATTAATATTCTCTTCAGTTTTACCCCAGCTGAGTTTTAAATTATTAAATAATTGTATAAAATAGAAATACATCACATAGCTACATTAAAATAAATGCGGAAAACTCATCACCGTATGAACGCGAAGCAAGATATTTTTCCATTTCTCGGCGTTATTCCTAGGTTGAAGCAAAACTGTTGAGAATAGAGAAAAATACCGTCTTTTTAAAATGTTATGCCAGTAAAATTATTTTTCGCTATCACAGAATAAACTTACTGATCTGAGAACGATTTCGAAAAAAAAAAAAAAAAACAGGACATACTTCGCACGATGGGTGTACTTCGCACAACGGGTGGTATTCTCTTGACGGGCGTATTAAATTTTAAAGAAACGATAAATCATTTTTTCAGTAAAACGATTCTGAACGAAGGAAGTTAATAATATAAGAAAAAAAAAATTTTCGAAAAATGTCCAAAATTTTTTTCACATTTTTAAAATTTTCTTGCGCCAAAATCTTTTTTATAGGATTTTCTATCTATGTTTAAATTTTCATAAAATTCGGATCAAAAAATGATGGTTTCCGAGTCGTGTTTGTGAAATTTTGTGTATT
>JAIPRM010001496.1:0-37523 GCA_025469315.1 Stegophylla sp. TES_Ste_2020
TCTTCAATTTTTTTTTTTGGAAAAAACTACCCAAAATTTGACAAAAACGACTCGGAAACCATTATTTTTTGATCCGAATTTTATGAAAATTTAAACATAGATAGAAAATCCTATAAAAAAGATTTTGACGCAAAAAAACTTTGAAAATGTAAAAAAAAATTTTGGACATTTTTTGAAAATTTTTTTTTTTCTTATATTATTAACTTCCTTCGTTCAGAATCGTTTTACTGAAGAAATGATTTATCGTTTCTTTAAAACTTAATACGCTCGTCAAGAGAATACCACCCGTCGTGCGAAGTACACCCATCGTGCGAAATATGTCCGGCTTTTTTTAATATATATTTCACATTTTATTTAGAAAACTATAAATACCTAAATTCATTAACAATTAAATCCTACCTAAATAATATTTTTAATTATTACTTATGAAAACATATACAATTCAATTCAACTAATGGCATTGGGAGACTTTGTAAATGAAATCAAAATTTGAAAATTAGAAATTTATTAACAATAAACAAATGATACTTGATAATTTGTTCTTTCAAATATTCTGAATAATCTGAAGGTACATACTATGCCACGAGATATCAATTATTATTACTGTGTGTAACTAACATTTAATAATTTCATAACTGGGGTGTACCATACATATATATATATATATATATATATATACACACACACACACAAATTATTCTTTTTTCTTACTGGAAAAAAGTAATTTAACTCTCAGGTTATTTTAAATGTACCTATTTTTTTTTAATATTATAAAATAGAATTATTTCTATTCTATAATCAAGATTAAGTATACCATAGATAGACACTGCATATTATATAATAATTGAGGGGTGACATTCCAAAACGTATTATTTCCAAAATGTCATAAATTGAATTATACACTAATTCTTAAGATAAAATGGACGGGGAATCGAATTGTGTGGTCAAATTGAACCAAAACGCATTATTTCCTATGTTAAATTGAATTTAAAAATTGGTAATTGTGGCATTACGTACTATTTCCCATGATAAATAGTTGTTTGTTTTTTAAAAACGCGTCAAAATGAAATATTTCCAACAATTTTTATAAAACAAACTATTTCAAAATCAGATCAAAACACACCATTTCTCATGTTATCAATATAGCAAACGAAATTAAAGTAAACACAAAACGTACTATTTCCAGTTGTTTTAAAGTACAAAAATCTTTTTTCTTAAATGTTAAATAATTAATTTGATTATACAAATAAACTGTGCAAATTAATTAAATTGGTTTATAACATTTCTCAATCTAAAAACATTATTATCATACACCTACCATTGTGGCTAATGATAAATAAATTTCCAAAAGTGATGATTGTCTGTGATATCATTTATCATATAGCCCACATAGGTATTAATGGTATTATTATTATTCATTATTATTAATATCAAACCTGGAAAACTTTTTCTTGTTGAATTATATATTTATATCGGGTTTTAATAAATTTTTCTAAGTTTCAGGATGCTGGAACCCCCCCACCACCCCACTTTCTATGGCCTTGATGTTTCAGTTTAATCAATATAAAAAATAAAATAAATTAAAGCAAAGTTAAGTAAAGTGTAGACTTGAAAATTAGATATACTTCGCACCATGGGTATTCATCGCTCCTCGAATCAGACACTTTTGGTGGATGTGTAGAATTTTAAAGAAACGATAAATCATTTTTTTTCAATAATACGATTATAAACGAAGGAAGTTAATAATATAAAGAAAAAGAACAATAATAACCGTCATTTTCAACATATGCACTAAAAATATTTGGGCCGAACAGTGAAGAATACCTGTGGTGGGAAATATGTCAGTATTTACTTTTTACTTACGCCCAAAATTTTTCTTATATTATTGTCTATTTATTTTTAAATTTTCATAAAGTTTGGATTAAAAAATGATGGTTTCCGATTCTTTTTTATCAAATTTTGGATAGTTTTTCAAAGAACAAAGAATGAAGATTTGAGAAAATCAAAATATGATCTCTTTATAGACCAACCTTTATTGTACCAATAATTAGAGGCAAATCCGGTTTCAAAAAGTTG
Source organism: Stegophylla sp. TES_Ste_2020 (assembly GCA_025469315.1). Taxonomy (NCBI): domain Eukaryota; kingdom Metazoa; phylum Arthropoda; class Insecta; order Hemiptera; family Aphididae; genus Stegophylla; species Stegophylla sp. TES_Ste_2020. The sequence continues at coordinate 2,077 of JAIPRM010001496.1, forward strand.
CTGGTCAAGACTTTTGAACAAGTATTTCCATTCGAAAAAGTGTTCACAGAAAAAGAAAAAGAAAAAAAACTAATCATTACCTATTGTAAAAACACTATAAAGAGAAGAAACTTTATTCAGAATCTGAAATCATACTACTGGATATAGTACATTATGGTGGAATATGGAAATATAGAATGCAAAACGAACTATTTCCAAATCAGACCAAAAGTACTATTTGTTGGAAATAGGACGTTTTGACACGATTTAATAATTTAAATTATGAATTACATCATTAAAATTAAAATTATAATAACAAATTATTCCATAATCTAAATAAGGGTATTTTTATGAATTTTTTAATAGTTTTATAATATTTCCACGAGTTTATAGTAATTCAGAATAGAAAATCGTAATTCTTGAAAAAAGTTTAAAATGGAAATGGTACGTTTTGGAATGTCACCCCTCACATATGAATAAGCATTATTCTTAAACCGCGTTCCCACGACTGGCGTGTTTGACAAGTAGACCAATATTTGGGCAATTGTACAAGTAGGCAAGTACACCGTTCCCACGACTAGCCGACAGGCACAAACTTTAGTGGTGGGGACTAAATGTCAAAATTAAATAATAATTTCACATTTTTGTTCGTATGTTTATATGTTCAATTTAAATTAGAATTTAGTGTGGTCCAAATAGTTTTGTACTAAAGTCGCTTAAAGACTTACCAAATAGTTATTTATAATTATTTAAAAATTAAAATTTAACAACATTTATTGAAAAATTTTATGAAAAATGCTAATCTAAACAATTTTCAATCTGAAATGTATGCATATAAAATATTGTCTGTTTTGAAACGAAACAAAATTATGTATATTATGGTACAATGTACTTAAAAAAAAATGACATTAGATATTATTTTTTAATTATTATTAATAATAATAACTTTGGCACAATTTGAACAAAATCGAAATGCTACTATTTGCTTGGCCAACATGAACCAGTCGTAGGAACATTCATACAAGTATATTGGCCGTTCCTTTGACTTGAGTCACATTTACCGACAATCCTCGGGAACGACGCCAATAGCAAATAATTGTACAAATATACCATTCCCACTACATAGCAAGTAACCGCCAATACCAAATATTGGCCAAATACGCCAGTCGTAGGAACGCGGCTTTACACGTAAACCTGCTCAAAAATTTCACTGCTGAGGTGGGATTCGAACGCAGACCTCTCATTTGCCGGGCGATTGCTCTACCATTGAGCTACCCGCGGACTAGTCTTATCACCGATATTCGTGTCGCTAACAAATCAGAAGTAGGATTGTGAGCCTGGCGTTCCACACGGGTGGGAGCGTGACGACGACAGTGACTGCTACGATATTTATCTCCTGCGCACGGGTAGGGTAGCAGGTTGTCCATTTCAGTGGATAGCTTTGTGTGTTTCGGTCGTTTCGGGGGTCATGCCGGCTTTGGGTACCGGTTCGATCGGAGACGATCGGTAAAAGTCGGATGGCCGAATGTTAGCAATAGATAGGTCATTAGCGCAATAGCGCACGAAAATCGGTGATCCCCGAGTACTGAGTAGCTTAATGGTAGAGTAATCGCCCGGTAAGCGAGAGATCTGAGTTCGATTCCCAGTCCGGCGGCGAAAGTTTTGAGTTGGTTTCGTGTCGCTAACAGGGGTTATCTGCATTAATTTATTTGCATTCAATATACATTTCATAAATCAAAAAATATAAACCAATAATTTGGGTTTTGATTGCGTGAGTGAGCCTATAAAATGTGTTCATTCACATAAATATGCTTAAATAACTTTTATAGCTTTGAAATATTTTAATTTTCGTTAATTATAAGCCACATATAAATTTTAAATAGATATAAATTATACATGAGTTTCTTAAAAAATTACAATAATTATTATTTTATTCGTTATAATTAATTATCTTATGTAATACAATATAGGTATGTATCTTTCTCACATTTGAAAATCTTGCGGGTGAAGTTAACGCTAACCATTAAAAAATCATGAGAGAGCATTCGGGAGCGGGAACAGTGAGAACATTTAAAATTCAAATCAACAGTTTTTGACGGTTTTCGTTCTTTGTACTGTAGTTTTATTCGTGCCTACAACAGCAGGTTGCAGTGCTGTTGTATAACGAAAAATGTATATTCAGAGATCATCTATAATGATAAAGGCACTATCACCGCTGCTGTAATGTTTTTACCGCGCGCGCTTCTTTGTTATTTAATACTTGCATGTGCTCAATGCGTCAGTGCAACACGTATGTTGAGTCTTCATTCATTACTCGTCTTTATGGTCTTATTTGTTTTCTATTGTCGTAATATTAGAATTTTTTTTCCAACAATGTTTTCAAAATTCTATATGCAAAAAATCCAAGGAAAGGGAGGAAACATGTCCGATGGCAAAGAGAGACTGCTTAGCGATGATATTGCGGATTCGGAAGAACTGGTCGAGGTAACAAGCAATGATAAATTCCAATCTTAGAATATTACCTGCTATACATAAGTATAAAGTATCTACAAAGATAAACCACATTTTAAAAATTATGTTCCTTTCTCTATTAAATAGATACATTCTATTCTTAAAATTTAATTTTTAAATTAAATTTATACTTATAAACTTATGTACACCTAAACGTCCAACTTTGTATGATAAATAACTTATGTTATTTGATGTAAGTTTAGGTATGTTTATAGTATATGTATGTATAGGTATGAATAACCAAACATATTTTTTAAATTAATAAATATAATTTGGTGTTCTACAGTAAAATTATAAATTAAATACATATTTTTATTTCGCAAGGGTACTTCTAGAGTTGGCAATTGAAATATCTGTACACTAACAAAAATTATGTTTCAGTAATTTCGTATTATTTAAGTTTCAAATTAATAGGTACATGTCCAATAGAAAAATATGTCATGGGAAACTATTTTTCATATACCTATTATTAAAATAATAAGAATGTATAACATTTTGTAATATTATATCTTACATTTACTCTTGAATTGAGCACTTTTGAAATAAATCAGGCAATTGTCTAAAACTAAAAATAAAAACAGGAAAAAATGTAAAACATATTACTAATGTTTTAATAAATTCAATCTATACTTCAGTATAAAGTATATGATTCATTCTTGCATTTGCTGGGAGAAAATAAACATTACTCTTTTACTAATGGTATATTTCATAGATGTTCAGCATGTATAATTTAGGTATACAGAAAATATTACACTTGTGGATTATAATAATATGCTTTGTATGCCTATCAGACAAGTTGCTTAATTAGTTTTATTTAATATTTCAAATCATAAATATTTTTAAGTATAATGTTTAATATTATATTAGTATACGTTATAATATAATATGATCATTAACAGATGATTATAATTTAATTTTTATTTTTTGGATGGTACTTATGTCTCGGTGTTTTACTTGAGTTTCTCAAAATAACCAAAATACAATACAGCTGAAAATAGTTGTAGTTGCATTATTCTAATTTGTTTTAATGCATTTCAATTTGATAGTTTCAAAATTTGATAAATTAAATTCTTTAGTTCTATAATAATAGGTACCTACTATATTCTAAATTTAATTTTTTTTTTAATTTATATCCTACAAAAACCAATAAACACCTATTATTCAATTGCTGATGAGCAATTATTTTTTAAGTTGACATATGAGAGCTTATAATTATACTAATTACTGTTGAATATATTTTAAGGATGTTGTAATTTAATATTTATAATGTAATATTATACCTACCTATAATCTTCTATCTATTTTCTATATATATAGCCAAAACTAATGTTCTAATTTTTTTGAAATTTTTAAGAATCTTTTTACCTCCTTGTAGGAGTAAGAAAGAATTTTTGAAAATTCAACCTCTTAGAAGGTTAAATGGGATAAAATCGCCTAGCTGAAACCGCTAAAACTATAATTATGAAATTTGGTTGGTATAATTTAAATTCATAATGTAGAGACCCTCTTAGAAATGATTTTACAAAATTCAAATCATATGGGAGTAAAGGAGTTAAACATTCAAAGCGTTATTTCTTGATTGAATGTTTTAGAAATAGGAGGATTTTTTGAGCTATTTCTAAGCCATTACTATTGAAGGTATGAGTATAAAATTGGGATTTTTTTTTTGATTTGACATATTATAAATATTATGCTATGAAATATTTAATGTCACATTTTTTAATTCAATACTAATTGATTTAAAGAAAATTCCTAGTATATTTTGACTAGTGGATAAAATTATCCTAGGATATTTTTACCTCCCAGTATATTACATATATACTAGACCGATCAAAATATACTAGGATATAGTCTTTCAGCTTTTGCTGTAGGATTCACAGAGTACAACATATTATAGGTAGCAGGTACTTCAGTTACCCACCACCACCTCAACCACTTCATATTTTTGGATTTAGCATAACTCAGATTTTGTGTTATGAATATGGAACCAAGAGAAAATATTTTGGTTAATAAATAGTATTCTATGAGTTACGCCTAGCAGATCTAATAAAAATCTCAAAATGAGAGAGTTCATTTTTTGGAACAATCAACTTAGTTTTATCATTTAATTAATTTCGATACAAAAGATTAATAGAAGGTACTTCAGTGTATAACATACTAAAATCTCCTCTCAATAAATATTTTTGGGTTTGGTATAACTTTGACACTATTAGTGTTCATAATCTAGAACCAACAGAAAATATTTTAGTTAACGGTCTTCTGGTTAATTATTTTGTCTCAGGATATTTTTACCCCCTCCCCTATATTAAATATGTGATATTATGTACTAAAAACATAACAAATATGCGTACGTCTGGTGATTTTAACTCCTGGCTTTGAAATCTATCAATAAATGCATTATGCATTTTAGGATATTTTTACCCCCTCCTCTCAGTAAAATACGGTAAAATATTTGATATTATGTTCTTTTACCGTTACAGTTACAGTTATTTAAAACAAGTGATATTTACCTTCTGGTTTAGTTATTTGATACTTAATCTATATTTAATTAATATTTTAGCTTAGGATATTTTTAATTACTCCTTTATGTTAAATGTGTGTTAAATTGTACTTAAAACTTAACAGATTTTTATGTCAAGTGGTTTTTACTTTTTGAATTGAATATGAATCAGTTTATCTACTTTTAATTAATATTTTAACCTTAGGATATATTTACTTCCTCAAGTAAAATATGTTTTATTATGTATTTAAAAATAACAGATATGCACGTCTAAACTGAATTCAATATAATTTTTTTTATAAAATTGATCCCTTTGGGTCTTTTTGGGAAATGTGCCTGGCATACTTCTTAGATGAACATTAACTAAAATATTTTTTGTTGGTTCCACATTTTTTATGCTATAAGAGCCAAGAATTATTCCAAATCCAAAAATAAAAAGTGGAGGGAGTTGTTAATATTTTTTTATTCTGAAGTATTTTCTGTCAATCTTTTATATCCACATTAATCAAATGATAAATCTAAGTTAATTTTACCTTAACAATAAATGAACCCCTCATATTGGACTTTTTTGGAGAATATGCCAGGCGTATCTTTTAGAAGACTATTAACCAAAACATATTCTGTTGGTTTGATATTCATAACACTAACAGTGCCTGAGATATATGCCAAATCCAAAAATTATCCTAGGATATTTTAATCCCCTCTGGTCGAATATTTTTACTGGGAGGGGGGGGTAATTTATATCCGGAAGGTAAAAACCGCCTGTTACAGAAGGAAATCGATCCACCACAGCTGTAACAAGGTACGTTCTTATTCCATATCTAAGTATAAGTATGTAGTAACATTTTCATTCAAAAGTATGTGCGAGTCTAGCCGAGAAATTCTTTTGTATTGGCTAAACTTCGAAATGGCAAAACGAAATTTGATGGAACTTAAGTGGGCCGGTAATGTAGATACATTCATAATCATGACAACACATTGATCTAAATAAATAATATTAAATTGTTTATTCTGTTGTATGAGTTGAACTGATTTTGACGGGCTGGTTTTTAAAGGCAACGAAGAGCACCAGTACAGCTTGTCAAAATATATGCAAAATACATTTTTCTATTGCTTATAATGTTATAACTAATAGTGTTTGATGTTTGAGTTATTTATAGGCACAAAAACATGATTTTCATTATCATTAAGTTATTTTAATTATGTGTTTTAGATTCTGAACGGAGAGAAGAAGCTTATGATTTTACAATGATAATTTTTTTTTTCTTTCTGAAAATACTTTTTCGTATAGAAATACTTGTCCAAAAGTTTCGATCAATATCTCTATAGTCAATAGAATCGAAATCATACCCAGGTGGTACTTTTTAATAATTAATTAAATAAGGTCGTTTTTCCAATTTCTTAATACTTTTTCCGAAAACAGGAAAAAACTGTCAAAAAATTGACAAAAAACGACAAAATAAGCAATTACCAGAATTTCTGTAAAATTGAAAATTATTTTTGACATACCTTCTAAAATAATGCAGCTAGAGACTTGAAATTTTCAGCAAGTACTAAAAATAGTCACCAAAACATATCATAAAAATTTCAAAAAGAATTATTAATTTTAAGTTAAGTACAGCATTTTGAAAAATTTGGAAATTTCTCATTTTTTGTTAGTTTTTATGTAATAAAATTTTTGATTTTTGATATTAAGACTTGAAAATTTAATATGATCTCACTGATATATATATATATATATATATGTATTTAATTGACCTCAAAAAATCTCTTGAAAATCGTTAATCAACTTTTTTTTTATACCCGTCTGAAGTTAGAATTTCTACGAAATTTGTTAGTTTTACTTAAAATTACGCACTTTAACAAATAGAAAAGAAAATTGGCCAAACCCATTGTTTTTAAATTTGATGTCTAGATAGAAAATTTTATTGTGAATATTTTGGTGAGATAAAATTTCTTACCTACGGACAAATAATTACACATTTTACAAGGGTCTGATTGAAAAAAAAATCGGAGAAAGTGCGGACAAATTATATATTTGTAATTAACACCCAAATGGTTGGTAGGTAATGTTTTTCGCCATCTTATATATTTTTTGACGCTGAATACAATGGTGTGAAATAAAATCTACGTACATCAATAGTTTTTTAATTATTTTTATTCTATTTTGAATATTCAATATTTTCGGTTATTATACTTAGTACCTACTATTTCAGTAGAATATTTAACCATGTTAGTGTGGCACAGTGGTACAACGATATTGTTTGCATGCGACAGTGCCAGGTTTGATTATAACTCGGCAGTCTGTAATATTTTGCAATTTTTATTTTTATATATATTATTAACTTCCTTCTTTCAGAATTGTTTTATTTTTATACGCATGTCCACTAGAACAATATCAATAGAAAACTTATTTTTTGTCAGTCATTGAAATATAAAGATTCAAATGTTTTATACTACAAACACTTGCTAAATACTTCAACATTTATGGGAATTTACTAAAAATACACAAAAGTTAGTTATTATATTTGTAAAATAATTTATGGTAGGTATACATGACACTCTGGACCAATTACTGAATAAATTTTATTTAACATAAATAACAGGTCTTTTTAAAAAGTATATTAAATATAAATTTATGTTATGCTTATAATTTTAGTAATTTAAATTATAATTTTATATTTATTAAAATTTTTTGATAGTGACCTACTTATGTCTCCATTATTTTACAAATGACTGAAAATGGTTTAAAAATGTATAACAAATTGTATTTTGAAATGTTTTTTTGTAATCGGATTAAATTTGTATTAATTTTATAGAAAATGCCAAATTTATCGTTGAAGTCAATTCATCAATCTCAGTTAAAACAAGACATGGTTAAAAAAATGTCAATACCGCATTCATTTCGCTCAATTCATGAAAACCCATCTTACCAACGGAAAAGTAATTCTTTTGATACAACTTATGTACTTTAATACTGTTTTTGCTAAATATTTTGTTTTTGAAATCTATTTAGGCGGCCGTCTAGGATTTATAAATCAACCTTTTGTACAACTTCGAGGAATGGTAATTATATAAATACAGAGTTTACTGCTTCATACAATTACACTAATTTATAGTTGTTGTAAATATTATAAATGCAAGTTATTTTTGTTTTTTGAAGTTATCAAAATATGTATTGTTATTTTACATTTGCAACAACTTTTATTAGTACAACTATTAACAATTATTATAAGTACATTTCTCATGTTTGTCCTTTACTAATGCAAAAAATGTGTAATTTAAAATAATATAATCTTAAGTATACTTATAATGGTTCAGAGAATATACAGATATTTTGTGCAATATATATATACACATAGTAAAAAACCGAATATACTCTGCTCCATGTGTATTCTTCGCTTCTCGGGTAGGACTTGATGTGTTTGTTAAATTTTAAAGAAACAATAAAAAAATTAAGTAAATAAAAAAGTAAAAATTTTTTCAATTTCTAATAAAATACTTTAATATTTTCTGAATAAGTAATATCCTAATGTATACATCTCAAAATTATATTTTGGAGTTAATTATAGCTCTCCCTTAATGTTACTTGTTTCTTTTTTTGTAAAAATCTGTCTTTTACCTGTTAAAAATACAAATTATATTTTCTGTATTTTAAAAATTATTATAATTATTTTTAAAATATTTTATAGTTTCCATCGGTAAAAAGTCCACAAAGATCTTCAAATGGTGAATTGAATCAAAATTTCATTTTTACAACATGTCATCAAGGCTTATCAATGCAGCGTAATTCAACAGAACCAGGTAAGTTTGAGCCTCGTGTGTAAAATGTTAAACTATTATATAAAAAAGTGTATACTTTTTATATTGAGTGAGATAGTCTTGACGAGTTTATTGAATTTTAAAGAAACAATAAATAATTTCTTCAATAAAATGATTCTGAGCGGAGCTTCAACTAATACACAATAATAATTATCAGTTTTGAAAAATTGAACTTAAATGTTGAACTAAGTAATATTTTATTACATACAACATTTACGAAAACGAAAATTGATTTTTATATATTGACATTCCCCTAATGAATACTCCATAAATAATTTCAAATTACATTAAAATATAAACGTCATAATACATTAAAATAAAATGGTTCTAATTATCGTAAAACAATATTTATGCACTATAACATAATTTGTACTAATGTTTATCGTGGCACCTCTGATCAGTTACGGTTGAAAAAAATGCAAAATATTTAGTTTACCTGGTAAGATTCGAATCCGATATCGTCACATTCTACTATTAACGCCTAAAGTATTACGCTACAATAACAGTATTGAAAAATGGTACATAATATAATAACTGAAAATATTAAATTTTCAAAATAGACTAGTTAGAAAATTATTGATGCACGTGAATTTTAATTCACACTATCTTATTCATCGTAAAAAAATACATAAGATGGCGATAAAACATTCTTGACCTTCTTGAGTGTACATAAACTAGAAATATTTCCTAATATTTGTGTGTACTTTCTCCTTTTTTTTTTCAATCAAACTCTTGTAAAATGTTTAATTCTTTGTCTTGTGAAAAGTTTCAATTTTATAGCCACATTATTTTTGAAGTCAACATAAAATGGGGTAAATAGGAACGATTTTTAAAGTTTTTTTATGATAAAAACTACAATTTTTACAATAGACTTTTTATGAAAAATGATTTAGATAGGTCAGATACAGACACTAAAATTTAGAATAACATTTTTAATTTAAGTCTTCAAGTTTTTTTTTAAAAGAAATTTTTAAAACGCGTACCTATTTCCACTGTAATGGGATGAATCAGAACACCATACGTACTTTTACTATTTTTCCTATTTTTACTAACTGTAGGTGAATAGAAAGTAATTTTAAATTTTAAAAAGGGTTTTAGGACATACTTCTCATTAAGTTTATAAAATTTTTTAGTGAAAATACATATATTATCAACTAAGAAACAACTTTTATGAAATAAAATAGAACAATTTCTCTTTCTTTCAAACAACCTTTTTTTTTTTATTGTTTAATCAGTTACTACTGAGAATTTATAAAAATACTCTCTTAAATGTACCAACTAGAGTCGAATTGTGATTTAAAGAGCCCGTTGAAACTTTTGGACAAGTTTTTCATTACGAAAACAAGTATACATTAAAAAAAAAAAAAAGGAAGAAAACATTGTAAAAATACTATCTTCTTCACTCCTTTCAAATTTTAAAAATTTTTGGCAAATAATTTATTATTCCTTTAAATTTACCTCAAACTTCAATAGGTCTCTTCTTTGAAGAATAGGATGATTTAAAACTCCTATAATACCATTTGCCACCTAGAACTATGGTTCTTTGGTAAAAATATGGTATTTTGAAAAATTTACTAAAATAAAAAATGTAAAAAACATTTTGACTTTTAAAAATTTGGCACACATAGTCTATATAAACTATTTATTATAAATCTTTTAGAAACATGAACTAATAGCAATAAAATGTTAATATATTTGAGTGTTCCTATACACCTCATTTCTTCTACAAATTGTGAGTATCCAACTTAATTACAAATTTTCTACACGAAAACTTTTATGAATTTTTTTGAACTTTTACAAATCATTATTAATTTATTTTTATTAACTATTAATAATTGTAAAATATTCTTATCTTAATTCTTTATATGCGCTTCCAATGAAGATTTTTGTGATCCTTAATTGAAATAGAAAAATATGATAATGATAATATCTTATCACTGGTAACAAAATAGAGCTATGTCAATTGCACGAATTAAGATATACAGGATAGACAACAAGATCTTATCAGTTGTTATTAAAGCTTTCTTCTTTTACAATTTGACTGGTACCCTTTAAAGGTAGTAGTGGCGAATTTGTTAACTAATAATAATAATTGCCCATAATAAGATCTGTGTAATATGAAAATAGAATAAATTCATGAATCCCAATTTATATTATTATTTCGGAATCATAAAATTAGTGATTGTTTTATTTTTAATTTTTAACGAAAAATATACATAGACAATGTTCTGTAACAACATTTTATAATTACATTGAGTATAAAATAATATGGATATGTTAACCAATATTCTGTGGTACTGATGTTCGATTAATAGTAATATTAGGTGGCAACTAATTTAGATAATTTTTTTTTTTACTTTGTTCTTGCTTTCAACTTGATTGTTGGAAAAATAGATATGCTGTCTCATCATCATTGTAATGCATGAGGTGAATATGTATTCAACCACATCAGACTTGTGTTCACTACATGGAAATGGAATCAAATAATTCTTATTGAAAAAATAATCAATAGTGTCTTCAAATATATTTGGACTATTTGCATGTCTGGTAAATGACAACTCAATTTGTCTAATAAGTATAAATAAATTGTTATCAGGGTGCGTCAAGAAACCTCTGGATTTTAAATTTATCAGTTGTTTAATTGCAAGTGTTTTCTGGATTTTTTATGCCAGATAAACAAGTTTGGCAATCTGTCTTTTTACTAATTTTTCTTGCCAGCTATCTGTTAAACAGTCTTATTCATTTACCATTAAATTTAATTAAATAAATTGATATTAATTTATTGTATTTACCCAGATAAGTAATTCAAACAACACATTCAAAAGTAGCATTATCTTCAAAATTATGTTCTTGAAAGATGTCATCAATATCCCATCGACCATCTTTTATAATACCATCTAAATAAGATTTTAATTTTGAAATTTTTTTTTCTCTTATTTCTGTTTTATTTTCTGCCATTGCATCTTTTAAATCAGACATACTTATTAAAGGTACATAATCTGAATCTATACATGGAAAATTATGTATTATTATTTTAAATTTATGTAATTATATAATGAATGATCCCTTAAATATTTTCATTATAAATATTATTCTTTTTAAAGTACCTTCAGATAATGAACAATTTCCGGTCTTAGGAGGTTTAATCAAAGAGTACACTGAAAGTAACCAATAAAGTTGTAAGAATGTAGGACATAAAGGGTGATCATTAGGACCAGCAGATTGTCTAATGATTCCAAAAAACTTCTAAAATACATATCATACAAAGTAGTAACATTGAATACAATTATAAAAAAATCATATTTTAAGAAAAATACAAACTTCCAAAGAGTCCTGATTAAATTTTGAAGAAAGGATATACTTAAAATCACATATATCTAATAAAAATAAAGATAAGTCTATTGTTGACTTTAGTGTAATTCTTAATGATTCAGCTGTATTTTTAGTTAAGAACTCTTCATCTTTTATATGTCCTTTAGATACTTGACTATCCCATCCATCTAACAATACTAAACTTTGATTTAATACCTATATTTTTAATACATATAGGTAGTAGGTACATTATTTATATGTCAAACATCACTATTAAAACATAAATATTGCACAATAAAAGTTTAAGAATCATACAATTGCATGAACAATACTTAACTTCTAAGTCCCCAAACAAATAGGCCAGCTAACATAGTAACATGGAATTATAAATTAGAACTAGATAATACACAACACAAACACTCAGACATAAACATGCAACACATAAAAAACCTCTAAGTCTTGGCTGTTCTTCCGAATGCCTTCTGCTGGAAATTTCCGATTAAAAGTATCGAACATATTGTTTATTAGTATTGTAAAGTTTTGAGTTTCTTGTGAATCTTTTAAATCAATGCACTGTTGATCACGATAAAATTGTAATCCTACAGCCATTGATTTACTCAATAACTAAATATGTGTAGTAAAATAAAATTGATATTATTTTAAAAACTTATTAAAACATACATAATTTCTTTATTAGCTTTGTATATTATCTCAAATGTCACTAATAAAAATATATTACCAATCATAATATTACCTGTGTAACATATTTCACTTTCATTTTGGCTAAGTTATTTAATTCTATATGATTTTTAGTTATTTTTGGACAAATTATCAAAGGATTTAATGAATCTAATTCAAATACTTTACAATAATGTTGCCATTTAACTGAGTCCTTTAAAGGGTATACCTAATCAAACAATTATTATTTTGTTATTTGATATGGTATATCTTGGTACTCAATATATTTATTTACTTTCAATTGTTTTTTTTGTTCCAAATGGTTTCTAATATTTTTAATAGTGTGAGGGGCATCACAAAATACAAAAATTTTTCGTTCATTGTCAAAAGGATTTTCAAAATAATTTTTTAAATCAATTTTATTCCCAGAGACCCCTAAATGTTTAAACATTGTTTTATTTGTAGAAGCCCCATCACTTGTCAGACCTAAAACTTGCAATCCAGAATCTTCTACTAATAAAATGGCTTTTAAAATTAATTGAGTAAGATCAATGCCTAAAATTAAATACAAAGCTGATATATAAAATAGTTTAATTAATTAATTTAATTATAAGTAAATAAAATATTTTATGCCTTTCACTGGTTCTTTGGAAACAAAAACTGTTATTGGCTGCGTAACATTTTCGGCAAGACTCTGCCACATAAAAACGAAACCGTGGTCTGCAAGTTCAGAGCTACCTACTTTATTGTGAACTTCATCTCCAAAATCTTCTAATCCAGTAAAAGTTAAATTCCTACTATTAACACTTATACTAGTTCTTAAAATTTAAAGAAACTTGTCAAATCCACACTCTCCTTTAATAGCTAAATGATGTCTTCGTACAGTGTTTACACATGGTAATGGTAGTACATTATGATCTCTCAGAAACTTTAGCCAGTTGGAGAGCTATAAACAAAGATTTATAGTAGATATTAAAATATAATGTACTAAAAAAAAGCTACAAAATAATTACCGAATCTGAAATAATAAACATAGCATCATCCAATTTTGGGAGTACCTTCTACTTTTAGGATTTTTAAATTTAGCACTAGCAGTGATCTGATGCAGTAAATCTGACTATATGTTTATTAATCCATATTTTTTAACTATGTCTGAAAGTGAATTGTTTGACATTTCTTGTAATTTTTGTTTGTTTTCATTTAAATTAAATTGAAGTCTTTTAATTTTTAGACTTGCTCTGGTAGCTTTTTTTTCATATTTTGTTTGCCATACCTTAACTTGTTCAGTACTAATTTTTTATTAGGTGAAAAATAAGATTTAATTTTTTTCCCCTCTGATAACCTGAACTGTTTTTTTTAAGAGAATACATAAGTCTCTAGCACATCAGACACATATTACTAAAAAACAAAAAATAATAGGTAATTAAAAATGCAATTTATTTTCTCTTAAAACATAGAAATATATTGCATGCGATACCTATTGTCATGTAATATTTTTAAACAATTGACATGTTTCCAGTAACCATTTACAATTTCATATTGAGAACCATATAAAGACTCTAATTTAGGAAACTTTGAGATAGGAGCAGAGCCGTAACATACATTTGTTGAATCAAGCATATAAATAATGCTTGAAACTGTATCAGCAGTAATTGCAGTTAGACTATCAGGATAAAACATATTTTGCTCTTCAGTTGCTAATTTTTTATTAAAAACATGTATAAACAATTCTGAATCTGTAAAATAAATTGTTTTTAACTTTAAAATTAATAATAAATTATTTATTTATTTAAAGATAAATTATTTCTTCAATGAAACAATTCTGAGAAAAGCTTCGGTTAACTTAAGAAAATTTTTGTTAAAAATTATAAAGTTTATTAATATTACGAAAAAATCATTTCATACTCGGCCAGTTCTATATCCTAATATTAGTAGATAAATTGAATAAAATACCTGTAGTTACAATTAGCTGTTTTTCTATAATTCTTTGATAATTATCACTATATAATCCCATTTTGAAAAATGATACAACCATTTTATTTTTAATTTCTATTAAATCACTAAACCAAACAACAGGTAATTTAATTGTAGCATGCAACTCTGAAATAATATCACAATTGGACATATTCTGGCTGATGATACTACCATCAATAAAACTCTAATTCATAGTTGTATCATTAATATTAGCCTATAATATTAAATATTATATTAACAATAAATTTTATTGTTAAAAATATAAGTTTTAATTTATATATGTATACATATTTATACATACATACATACATATATATATATATATATACCTCAACTTCAGATTCATTTAATGTGATCATTTCATTAGTTACATTTCTTAAATCATGAGAAGACAACACATTGAGATCTTCTTGTACCTATCAGATATAATTATTAAATTAATTTTATTTTATTCTTTTACCTATACAGGCTATACAACTATGACCTATATGTAGGTAAGAAAACAAAATAGATAAGTATGTAAGTAGTTACTTCATTCACAAGTAAACTTTGATGATTTTCATAAACTTTTGGTGATTCAAAAATAAACTGGTTTTTGTTTAATAAGAGTGTAGGTACAGCTCAAACTTTCAAACGAGGTCTTGTAAGATATATCTATAAAAATAAGTATAACTATAGGTATTGAAAGCAAATGTCAACTTTATATAGGTATTGTATTTTTGAAATAAATATATACATACTGAATACTTATTACTTCCTGTGCCAGATTCCCAGGTATCTATTTATCTCTTTTTTCAAAATGAGCACTACATATTTTAGATTTTGGGTTTAATGAAATACCAATTTTCCTCTCCCAGGTAATAGAATTTGCTGGCACACCAAATCTTGATTTTGCCAATGAATGGCAATTTGGTACACAGCATTTTGCAGACATAATTAGATTAAAAATGTAATTATACGAAGAAATAAAAGTTATATATGCATACAATATAACAATTAATTTTGCATAATAATACAACAGTCTTAGTATACAAATAAAATTAAGATATAATAGGTATATCTTAATTTGTGGGTATAATGTAAAAGTTCATAAAATACCGCGAAATCACACCATGTTATCATGATCCATTATATAGATAACCATGTTTTAAGTATATCTTAATTCGTGTTGATAACTAAATTTTATTTTTTTAGTTTAAAAATTCGCCACTCGTTTATTAATTAGCGCTATGAATCAAATTTGAAGAGGTGCATTTCCAGAAACAACAATTTGTTGATAACAGGCTTTCATTGTGTATCCTGTATATCTTAATTCGTGGTAAATTGTGACATAGTGAATATCACCTAAATGTTGTTTAAAACAAAGTAACGTTGTTGTCATAGTTTTTTATCAATTTTTAAATCAATGCTATCAATTTGAAACAAATTTTTCTCATTTTGTTCCTATTTATCACATAGTCCCTATTAATTCCATTTTATGGTATGTTAAAAAACAATTTTGAAATCTATTCAGATTTCAGATCTATAGAGTTATTGATCAAAAATTTTGGACAAGTATTTCTATAGAAAAAAGTGTTTACAGAAGGAGAAAAAAAAATATGCATCATTGTAAAATCATAAGCTTCTTCGATACCGCTCAAAATCTAAAAAAATTAAATCATAATATGTTAAAATTTATAAAAATTGAGGTTATAAAAACAGTATTTGATAAATGCAAACAAATACCAGACTAAATTTTAAAAGTGCCACAAATAAATTATTTGAAAAATAATAATCTAAGTTTATTTTTATTTTTAGAGCATCCTAGTTCACCTAAAAATAAGTCATGTAGAAAGGTATTAAATGACTTCAACTTAAGTCAATACTTTTTTAATGGAGGCCATAGACATACACATCACCATTGTGTATTTCTCATTCCGAGGAATAATTGAATGCGAAATCCAGAAATTCCACGTGACTGCATCTTTGCTTCCAATATGGAAATTTATTTGTGGCTGTGAATTCGCCTATCTTTGCATATCATAATATGTTTAATTGGCTGTGTTAATATTTTATTAAAATTTTACAATTTATACTCTTTTAATTTTAAATTATATATATGTTTTATATTTTTGTTTCAAATACATGTTTTGTGAAAAACTAAACAAAAACTAACACATTATTTATTGAAGCTAAGTTTCGACTGGCAAACTGTAGTTGCTAACACAATAATAAATGGAAGTAATTTTTGAAAATACTAAATAGTTTGGTCAAGCATGGAGAAAAACTTGGTACTGAAAAATTGAGTTAAATGGTGAAATCTGCTGTAAACTAATTTTAGTGAAATCAATTTTAGTAGTTTAATCGTAATTCCTAAACTAATAGAATTAAATATTTGCATTTTCACCCATTACTAACAATAGCATAATGCAAACTAATAAAATTGACCACTTTTGTGACAAATAAATAATTATGTAAATAATATTGGAAATATCTTGCTTTTTTTCTTATAAAACTTTTAATTTTCAAGCATTAATTTAGTTATAAATGACAGCAGATTATAATGAAATAATTTAACCTTCATGAAGTCATTCACTATAAAAATGTATGGCTAACACATATTTATTGTAGATGACAAAGTTAGTGGTAATGCACTAAATTCTTTGATATCAATGTGTATAGTTAATCTTTAATAACCAGTAAATGCTACATAAATTATTATTATTATTATTTTACACAATTAACAACCAGATTATTTTGTTTTATTATCCATACTTCATCAATGCTTGATGAAATAATTAATTTAATGAAAATAAGTAACAATTTCATTAGAGACACATTTTTCCCTACTCAAAAGTATTGCTTTTGTCAAATAGTCTTAAAACCATCAATACGTATAATGAATTTCCAATATTCTACATTTTTTTTTCAACAATCTTAAGTAAAATATGTCTATTTTGTAAATGATACAAATTGTGACATAATTCCTAATTCTTATAAAACTAACTAAAAATATGTACAACGTCTGAATGTTATAGGTAAATTTAATTTTACAAACAAATACTAACTACGATTTAGTATCTTATATATAAAATTCTCGTGTCACAATGTTAGTTACTATACTCCTCCGAAATGGTTTGACCGATTTTTATGAAATTTTATATGCATATTCAGTAGGTCTGAGAATTGGCTACTATCTAAGTTTGTATGCTGTGTGATAAGTGGTTTCGGAGTTATGGCCTCTTAAGTGCACAATATTTATCACATATAATTATTATATATTTAACAATTATTGTTTTCCCATGGAGAGATATATACACTCTATGTGGTTATTTTTTATAAATCTGAAGATACAAAAGTTGTTTCCAGGGAAATTGGTATCATACAAATCTATTATACAGTTTGCGATGCCAGCGAAGCTGTAAATTTTCCAACAGAGTTTTTGAACTCGCTGAATTTGCCAGGCATGCCACTGCATAATTTACATTTGAAGGTTCGATCTCCGATTATTTTGCTTCGTAATTTGAACCCGCCACGACTGTGCAACCGTACGCAATTAGTCAATCAAAAATTAATGAAAAATGTTATCGAAGCCAGCATTTTAAATGTCAAGTTCCGAGGTGAAAATATATTAATACCTCGAATCCTTATTATACACACAGATAAGCCAATTCAATTTTAACGTATTCAGTTTCCGATTAGATTGGCATTTGCAATGACTATTAATAAGTCCCAAGGCCAAACGATGTCTGTTTGTAGCTTAGATTTGAGCACACCATGTTTTTCACATGGGCAATATACGTGGCATGCTCTTGAGTGGGTAAACCATCCAGTTTGTTTGTGTTAGCTAAAGATGGGCTAACAAAAAATACTGTTCACGCTATAGCATTAAGAAATTGATATTGTTTGTTAGTGTTACTATCGTAATTAATTAATGATATATATAATTTTGAGAAATAAATTATAATAAATTTAAAAAATTAATGTTTGGTATTCGTTCACAGCGCTCCATGCCTCTTTCACTCATTTACCACATCCTTATACACTTACAACAAGTTAGTTATTTTTTTCTACACTATAAATTCCTTAGAAATAATTTATATGGCAAAACAACGTTTGCCGGGTCAGCTAGAATCAGTTGGAATCAAACCCTGGTACTGTTGCGTCATAACGGTATAGCCGTACCACCAAGCCACAGTAACATATTTAACATTCAATTGAAATAGTAGGTATTTAGTATAATAATCGAAAATACTCAAATTTCAAAATAGAATAATATATTTAGAAAACTATTGTTGCATGTGGATTTTAATTAACACCATGGTATTCAGCGTCGAAAAAAACATAAGATGCAATGAAAAATTATCAACCTTCAGCAACCAAGTGTTATAAATCTATAGATATTTCGTAATATCTGTTTGTATTTTCTTCGATTTCTGTTTTATTCAAACCCTTGTAAAATGTTTAATTATTCGTCCATAAGAAATTTTATTGCACCAAAATATTCGCAATGAAATTCTCTAGTTACGTACCAAATTTCAAAACAATTGGTGTGGCCAATTTTCTTATAATGTACGTTAAAGTGCGTAATTTTAGGTAAAACTAACAAATTTCGTCGAAATTCTAACTTCAAACGGATATATAAAAAAAAAAATTGATTAAATTGATTAAGTGTAGTAAAGTATAGTTAAGTAATGTAAATCAAAGATAAGTAAAGCATAGGCAAGAAAGCCGGACATACTTCAGGTATTCTTCGTTTTTCGGGTAAAAATGTAAAATATTCTTGGTGGGTATGTTAAAAAACGATGTTTATTTTGTTTTTATATTATTAACTTCCTTTATTTAGAATCACCTTATTGAAGAAATGATTTATCGTTTCTTTAAAATTCTACACACCTACTAAGAGTATCTAACTTGAGGAGCGAAGAATACCCGTAATTATCCGGCTTTTTTGGCTATGCTTCAATTTTTTTTATTTTTATTGTTTAGTACTTTGGTCACTTTCGGAATGAGGAATAAAACATGTGTATCATACAAGTATGGGGTAATTGTAAATTCGGTCCGAGGAAAAAAAATTTTCAAAAGGTCTATTGTAAACTCGGTCAGTGTTTTTTTCCGGTAAAAATATTTTAGGTGTAAACTCGGTCCGGGGTTTTTCATGTAAAAAACAGCAAGTCATTTTCGCTGTTAGGTTTTTGTTCGAGATGTATTTCATCGTAAGAAGCACTTGTGTCGCGTGTGTTAAAATTTAATTTTTTTGTAATTTATAAAATGTGTGTTGAAACGTTAAAAACGACGTGGGTCCGACGGACCGGAAAAGCGCTGGCGCCCTGCAGCTAACATGTCTGCGGCGGGACGTTGATTTCGGCGGTCTTCGTCTTGCACGCTTCCGCCCCGCTGGAGTCCTTAGTGGAGTTTTGCATGGCCATCTGACAGGTCTCCATCAGCTTGTCCAGCACGCACATCTGGGTGGCGGAGCGGCCGCGCAACGCGTCAAGCTCGTCGGACAGTCGGCCGATCTCGTCGGCCGCGCGGTCTTGTTCCAGCGCTATGTCACGGTTGATGCCGGCCAGCTCGGTGGCCAGCGTGGTGTGCTGTTCTTGCAGGCACCGGTTTTCCCCGTCCGCCCGGTCGATCTCGGACCGCAGCCAGTTGAGCTGGTACAGCAGACTTTTGTCGCGCGCATCTTCCGCGCCGTCCGCGTCGTCTGTCTGCGCGGCGCACGCGGATGCCACCACCAGCTTCATGTAGCCGGCCTCGGCCACGTACCGGCGCCAGTCGAACGTCGGCATGACCTCTTTGACCCAGGCCACCGCCATCTGCGCGCGATTGGACGCGCGCAGCGCCAGATCATGGAACCGGCTGCGCGCCTGCATCTGCTCGCGGGCCAGCACCACGCCGATCTGTGTGACCCGGTACGCGAGCACCGCGTCCGCGAACGTCCCGAAGTCACACATGCGCTGCTCGGCGTCCTTCATCAGCTGCGCGCCGCGGTCGCACGTGTGCACGGCCACGTCGCGGAAGAACTGCGGCAGCCCGTCGCACGGGTCGTTGGCGGCCAGCGCGGCCACCAGCGCGAACTCGGCCGACGTCGGCTGCGGCATCAGCGGGACGAGCGTCGTCTCCGGCCGCGACGGCGGTTTCTGTACGCCGCCGCGGCCCCCGTCCCGGTCAAGAAATCTCACCACGCCCTCGTAGTCCCCGGACCGGATGCTGTGCACCGCGCGCTCCAGCCGCTCGAACTCATCTTGGCCTCGTGCGCCGCACGACGTCAGCTCGCCGAGCAGCTTGCGTATACAGCAGTACGCGGGCGACGACCGAAACGCCTCGTCGTCGGTGCACCGTTCCCACGCCTCCAGCAGCAGTCCGTCGAAGTCGCAGTCCGGCTTTTTCGTCGCCATCGCGGTGGATTCGTTAATTTCGTCTTCCGGCAATTGTATTCTTCCCGACAGTGCAATCTGTCTCAGTCGGACGCCGGCGCGTTAATTTTAAATGCGATATTATCGTGTTATAATATTTGCGATGTGAATTTAGCGGAGTGTACGTGGTTATTGTTAACAATGTATCGTGTTGACTGGACAGCGGTCACCCCGGGTTACCCGAAGTGTGTTACGTGTGCCGCGAGAGGACATGGTTGCCATAAAAGTTCGTGTAGTGGACCCAAGACGTTTACATGAATAATTTCAATCAATTTTTTAGAGAACGTATTTATGATTTGAAATAAATTTAAACGTGCCCATAGACAGTGTGTATAGTACATGTTGACAGTTGAGTTGATACTTGTTAACAGTGCTTGACTTGGAGGAGGACGTGAGGGGACGGGGTACCCCTTCTATTTTTTAAATATTTTTAGCGTACACCTACTAATTTTTAAAAAATCACCCACAGGTATATGAGAAATTAAAATTTTGGGGGACGTTAATTTTTTTTAGACTTATGCGTCCCTCCTCTAATTTTTTTCCAATTCAAGCACTGCTTGTTAAACGGTATCGTTGACATTTTTGTTCATTTATGAACCAATAAGTATATAGACTATTAGTCATAAAAAAAAACATATTTATTCAATGCATGTTAGAATATTTCTATAACATTCGAAGATACGAGTGAATAAATTATTATTTACGAGTATATGTATATATTTAAATAAACGAAAGCTAAAATTGTTAAAACTGAAAAAACAAATGGTTAAATTTTAAATGATTGTGTTTGACTTA
The DNA here is from genome assembly GCA_025469315.1 of Stegophylla sp. TES_Ste_2020. NCBI lineage: Eukaryota > Metazoa > Arthropoda > Insecta > Hemiptera > Aphididae > Stegophylla > Stegophylla sp. TES_Ste_2020. Next base: position 24,046 of record JAIPRM010001496.1, read on the forward strand.
TTAATAGAAGGGGTAGAGACCATAGAGGCTATGGTTCAGTCCAAAAAAAAATTTGCTAAGAAAAAAACTAAAGTACCTTCAACAATTTAGTGTAATAACTTTGTTTCTTTCGTAATTTACAATCGATATGTTAAATTAAAACATTACTGCAACATTTTTGTGTAGGTATCTTGTTGTTTTTATAGATGCCACTGACTATCGACATTTTTAATTTTAAGAGTAAAATCTGCTAATGTTTATTTTTAAGTGTGTACTATGTTTTTTTTATATAGTAGACCTAACCTGACCTGAAAAATGTCGAAAATCGTAAGTCAACTCTTTTTTTATACACGTTTGAAGTTAGAATTTTGACGAAATTCGTTAGTTTTACTTAAAATTACGCACTTTAACATACATAAAAAAAAAAATTTCCAAACCGATTGTTTTGAAATTTGGCGACTAGATCGATAATTTTATTGCGAATATTTTGGTGCGATAAAATTTCTTACGAACGAATAATTAAAAAATTTACAAGGGTTTGATTGAAAAAAAATCGGAAAAAATACAGACAGATATTAGGAGATATCTATAGATTATAAACACGTAGTTGCTGAAGGTTGATAATGTTTTATTGCATCTTATGTATTTTTCGACGCTGAATACGATGGTGTGAAATAAATTTACGTGCATCAATAGTTTTATAATTATTTTATTCTATTTTGAAAATTCAATATTTTTGGTCATTATACTGAATACCTACTATTTCAATGGGATGTGTAATGATGTTGGTGTGGCGCAGTGGAAGGACTTACCGTTATCCAAGCCCGGATCAAAACCTTTTGTGGGCCCCCATAAATGAAAAAAATAAAAATACTTTCCTCTTTTGATCCCTGTTTAAACACTATAAAATTAATTATTGCTGTTTTGGTGTACAAACAATTATAATTACTAATTTTTACTAAAAAATATTTAATTTATTGACTAAAGAAATAAATATCTTTAAATCAATTATATTATTGATGACACTTTCATTAAACTTGAAGAAAAATTCTACAATTTTTTACAAAATTAAAACCAAAGAACATTAATTGTTTATTAGATGCATACTACAAAAAATATAATAGGATATGTATAAATATAATGTATAATGTATAGTTATTACTTTTAATTATAATAATAATAATAATAATAGTGTATAATATTCACTACAGACATAAAATAAATTGTAATTAAATCATTTTATAAAATAATAAATACATAGGCAATACTTATTATTATTAAAATTATGGGTAAATAAAATAAAGTTTTAATTTATATAACATTTTTTCTAGCTTTTTAGGAATCAAATTTTTTTTGACTATTCAAAGCTTATGTTTTCTAATACATCATTTTCTATAGATAAAATTATTAAGGATGTCAGATTATCTTGTAATAATGAAGATCTATTCTTGTTTTTAATTCTAGCTAGCTTTGAAAATGATCTTTCTGCAATACAATTAGCTACAGGAATAGTAAGATAGATCCTAATTGCAATATGAATATTGGGAAAAATATTAATAATATTATTTTTAGTCATCTATTCTAACATTTTGTGTACATTACTTCCATCAAAGTCTGGTTTATATTGATCCCAAAATTGCTTGAAATGTAGAAGTTTATTTTTTATTAAATCATCTAGGTACATCATTTTTGTAAACTCTAATAAATTTATTAACACTTTTTTCCACATCATCAGTAGATTCAACATGAAGTCTTGTCAAAAATAAAAAGTGTTCAACAACTACATTATATGCATTTATTCTTTTGTCTAATTCTGAACAAAATTTATCAATTATTATATGGTGTGTTTCAACCCTAAATTTATCTTTACCACTTAGTATAGTTGAAGCTTTATTACCATATGATAATTTTTTTATAATTTTTTCTTTTTTTTTTCATCTTTGTAGGTCTCACTTATTTGAATACATAACTCATCGATTTTACACTCATAAATAATGTTCGAGTCTCTTAAACTTCAAACAAATATTTTTAAACTTTTTAATAAATTTACTGCTCGTAAAATATCATTGCCTTTGCTCTGTAAATCAATAGAAATTTTATTACAACTCTCTAAAATGTCATTCTGAAGTAAACACAAATAACCAGTTTCTGTTTTTGATATATTTTTCTATAATAATTTTGCATTATATTTAGTGTCACCATTTTCATTTTTGATTTCTGAGATTTCAAAAAGTCAAGTTAGAATTGTTTTTTAATTTTTAATGAGTACCTACAAGACAAGCTTCAGAATGACATGACTATCTTGTGTCACTTGAAGATTTTAAAACTAACAACCTCTCTTAATCTTTTTTCTCTAATGAATTTGTTAAAATTGTCCATCTATGAGTTGAGCCGCAGAAAAAATTATATATTGTTTGCAAAAAAACTAAAAAAATTAACAGCCTCTTCACAACAGTCTACACTATGTACACCTACTAAGTTTGAGGAGTGAGCTGTACATGGAATATAAACAGCCGAGGGATTTTGATTTTTAACACATGCTTGGAGTCTTTCATAAATACCACTCATGTTGGAGACGTTGTCGTATGATTGGTTCTGACAGTAAACTATATCAAGTCTAGAATTATAAGTTCTGATTAAGTCAAATTATGACTGGTCACGGGAGTTAGTTCAAATAACCGTTCATAAACCTTAGATGAAATACTGTCCCATGATAACGGCGTTATCATGGGACAGTGCCGGGGCTCGATTCTAACCCGGAAGTCTGGATATTTTGCATTTTTTTTTTTTTTTTTTTTTTTATTATTTACTTTCTTTGATCAGAATCGCTTAATGGAAGAAATGATTTATTGTTTCATTAAAATTCAATACACACGCCAAAAGAATCCCACTCAATGTGTGAAGAACACCCCAACGAGCGCAATACTCACGTTTTTTTATTTTCATCGTGCAACATGCAAAAAAGAAAAAGCTGATTATTGTGGTGGGTTTTCAAAATTTTATAAAAGTCGAAATTGGTCATACCATAAAAAGTTTGGGATATCTACTCTAAAAGCACAAAAACTCTTAAAAAACTATGCATTTAAATGCACTAAAAATATTACTTTATAAAATAGACATATAATTTTTAAGGAATTTAATACAAAGATTATTCGTAAATCAATAATATTATGCAACCTCTGTAATTAAATGTAACTTTTACATTATAGGTATAAACATTCTGAAACAAAATTGATTTTTTTCTTTTAAACTTTTTTATTTTTTAGAGAATAATTTTGATTGAAATTTTATTAATATTAATCCGTTTGTATAAAATATATGAAAAAATTCTATTTAAATATGAATACTATATTTTCAAAATTTAAAAAAATCTTTAAAATCCAAAGAAGTTAAAAATTAAAAAAAGTTATTTTTTCGATTTCATCATACATACAATGAAATCTGAGCTTAAAAAGCCATGTCAGTGTCATTATGCTTCAAAAAAAAAAAAAAAAAATTAATTTGCATTTAATAATATCCTCCCCTGGCTAGTGACTTATATTAACTAACCCCTCCCAAAATGAAATCCTAGAGTCATCACTGATTTGAATTATTATATTTTTTCTCTATTTTGACCTGTTTTCGTAACTTTAAAAGCATAATTTATAAACTTTGGAATTTTGTTTTTACTACTTTCAGACGGTCCAGCAATTATTACGAAATTAATAAAAATAGACTTTATGAAATCTCATTAACGGATGCTGATTTTACCCAATTTTTCGTCAGGTTTTCTACGTTTTTGAAAAAAGTGTTAAGAAATTTGAAAAATGAATTCTCTAAAGTACCTTTTCGCGTAAATTCTGAGTCAAAAAGTTACTGTACGAAACTTTGTTCAAGTATTTCTATACAAAAACGCGTACACATAAAAATCAAAAAGAAAAATATTACACTGTTATAACACTAACTTCTTCTTTCCATTTAGAATCTGAAAAATGAAATAAATATTTAAAAATATAGTACTTATTATAGGTCGGTGAAGCGAATGTGCTGTGACAGCATATTGTGAAATAATGTAATGCCACTTGTACTGTATAGACAAGGATTTTACTATTGACTTTGGTTGAAGTATGTGCTTGTTTGACAACTTAAGAGACCCAAATTGTAAATGTTTTTATTTTTATTATATAAATAAAGATTTTTAGTAAACAAATTGTTTAGCTTTATTCGATATTATTTTGAGTAACAACAATACTTTAACCATTTACTCTGAAGTCAGATCTGAAAATCAACACATAAATAATATGTATTCAGGCCCGGATTGGTTAGGCGAGCTATCGAGGAAATCTCGGTGGGCCTCCTCCATTAAACGGCCCCGTTGTCTGATTATGGACCATCAAAAACTAATAAGCGTTATGAAAAAAAGGGATGAAATTCGCAAGCGGCTTTGCGGATGATTATTTGATGCAGTTTTTGGGCTGATGGTCATAATTTTGGACCTCTAAAAATTATTTTCTCGGTGGGCCTTTATATTCCAATCCGGCGCTGTATGTATTATATATTACATATATATTTATGTACATAAACACATCAAAAGATTTTATGTAATAGTTCATTAGCATGATTGATTTCAGTAATATCCATGTTACTGTATATAAAAAACAATATTAAAAATTAATATTTACCTTGGTCATGTTAACATTTATGACTATTGTGTTACTATGGCCACAATGGTTACGATGTTACTATGTTACCATGGTTAATAAATCGGTTGCTATCAAATTTTTTATAGCAACCAAATAAATAATCAAAGCGAAATAAAATGAGTGTTTATAAAAAGGTGAAACAATAAAAAATAAACAAGTTTCTTTTTTCCGCTTAAGATCTAATAAAAATGTAATACCAATTATAATAAAAAGTTACAAAATGCATTAATTTAGAATTTAGAAAAGGTGAGAAAAATTGAATTTTAATATCATATTATTCTCTATACACATTTCTAAAATTAATTTTATAGTTTAGTGGACAAGATGCTCTTAATTGGGTGTTTAAAAAATTAACTAATTTTATTTACCTAATTTATTAACACAGAATGCTTTATTTATCATCTTCCAAGTCTTAAGTTAAGAATGGATAAATCCTAGTAAATATACATGAAAATTGATGTAAATGAAGATAAAAGGAAGAAAGGAAGGAAACCATTAAATATGATATCAAAAACAGAGTTATATAAGTTATATTAGTATTATATTAAGAGTTATATTTTGTTAAGTAACATCAAATATAAATTTAAAATTAATAATACTAACAAGTATTATTATAAGTTAAATTAATGAAAGTAATTTTAATTTTACAATAATTTGGACTGGAATCAGTGAAAAATTATTGTTTTATTTTATATTTATTACACATTTTAGTTATTACAATTATAATATTGGTTTATTCGTAAAATTCCAAACCGACCATAATTCATCATAAGGGTATCAATACCGTAGGTGTCATTTGCTCTTATTAGTATTGATAACTTATACTTTTGATATTGTTTAAGAGTCACTCCTTTGATTTCTGCTAACTGTATACGTTTCTATTGGAAAAATAAATTATCCAGTCAGTAAAATAACATTTGTTATATATTTTGATAACTCATATTTTAGAATCAATTAAGAATGCCTAATAATTTATACATTAATGCTTACATTTTTATCTATATGCTGTGAATTTATGAGCTTCAGATTTCCATTATCATCAATAGAAGAAATATTCACTAAAATCTCCTTATCAGAATCCATCATATGCGCACACAATATTTTTATGCATGTTTGGCCTTCCTCAGGTCTCCAAACCATTTCAAAAAAACTGTGATAATCACTGACAAAATTATTTGAATTTTTTAAAAACTCTTTTCCAATTTTGAAATAACTATGAATTAAACATTCGTGACAAGGAATTATTTCTGAAAACAATTTAAAAACAATTTATAAAATATTAGTTTGCAGTTTTTGATATGTTACAATTTAATGTATTTTCATTCGTGTATATATATATATATATTATATATATATATTTATATATAATTACCTGCTTTATTTACGTCCTTACAAAAATTTCCTACAAATATAATAAAAGAATAATTATAATATAATGTATGATGTATTAAAAACATTTAAGGTTGGCAATACAATGCTGTATCAGAAAAAATTGCATGATACATTAATTATATTAAGGTGATTCTTATTACTGATAGGGAAATTTTTTTTGCCACTTTCCTAATTTTTCATAAAAAAAAAACTAGATTGGACTCTAATTTTCTAGATCAATGCTAATGGTTTCCTGTAAAAGAGAAAATTAGTGTCACGCGACAATAAAAAATTTCGCCATCACCTAAATAAGAACTACCCTTATAATATATACATAAATATTATACATTTTTATTACCATCATTTTCAATAAGCTCTTTTGACCAAAAGCTTTCATTAAAATTGATATAACTTATTCCTATAACATTTCCTGGGTTTGATGACTGTGCCATATCCACATTAAATAATTGTTTTTCTTTATCTGATATGCTATTTGATACGGCTGTAAAAATGATTAATTTATATAATTTTATATTAGCTTGAGCCAAATAAAATTAAATTCTACACCCAACCACCAAGACAAAGTAAATAGATAGTGACCAAAACACGTCATAGTCTGCACAGATCTTATCTAGCTGCCGTGATTAATCGTGATGCACCGCTTAGTGAAAAAAATTAAACTACAATACTACTGATTACTGTCATTAGGATGCGTAATTGCTTGTATTCTCTTGTTAAGTAACATAAAATATAAATTTAAATTATAATAAAACAAAGAAGTACTATTATAACTGAAATTAATGCAAGTTATTTTCATTTTAATATGATTTGAACTGGTATAAGTGAAATATAATTAATTTTCAAGAAAGAGTACCTATCACATTTAAATAAAAATCATTTTAGTAGGTTATCTAATTGTAACTGGGTTACAAAATAATAATAATAATAAATAAATAAATAAAAAAAGTACCTTAAAATTTCACTTTTATTCATGAAAATGATCTTTTTTATTGAATTTGGATACATAACATAATAAATTTGAATTGACATTTATATGATATTTATAGACATTAAGACATTTAAATGTAATAAGTTGTACATATAAGTGAGCTTGTATAAAATTTAGAAATTAAAAATAATATGAAGCATTGACAGTTGTGAAGAAGTGCAAGGTAATAATTTGAAAAGACATGCATACACTTTGGACAGATTAATAAGACTTAAAATTAACTAAGAGAAATTAAAAAGCAAAAAAAAAATAAAAATCATATGTTTGCTTAATTTTAAATTTTGTAAATTATAAGTGATATAAACTATACTTACCACAATTATAGTTTTGCCTTATAGCCAAAATTCCAAACCGACCATAAGTGTGCGTAATTGTCTCATCACCGAAGTAGGTATTTGCTCTTATTAGAACTGCTAATTTATACCTTTCGTGTTGTTGAAAAGTGAGTCCATTGATATCCACTAACTGTATACGATCCTGTAGGAAAAATTGATAACCCAGTCAATAAAAATAAATTTGTTATACCTATTTGGTAGCTCATAATTTGAAATCTAATGAAACTAATAAACAATGTATTTAATATTTATGCTCACAGATTTATCGATTTGTAACGAAGTTATAAAATTATGCTTTTTTGTAGTATTATCAATTGAATAAATATTCACTACAATCTCCTTATAAGAATCTATCGAATGCATACATAATATTTTCACACATGTTCGGTCTTCCTCAGGTATCCAGAACATTTCAAAAAAGCTGTGATAGTTTTGAACGAAATCAGATGTGTAGGTTTCTTTTCCATATTTGAAATACTTATGCATTAAAGCTTGGTGACAAAAAATGTAGTCTGAAAACAGTGTAAATAATTAATAAAATATTATTTTATAGTTTTGAAGTTGTTAATGAATTAGCCCAAATTTTTTTTATAAAATTACCTGAAGTTTCTTGGTCGATACATGGACTACCTACAAACATAGGTAATTAAAGTTATTATTGTATGATACATAAAAATCATTCTATATTCAACCTAACCTGATAAAATATTGAATCAGAAAAATAGGAACATTAGGATGGTTCTTATTGTGATGATAATGGTGGAATTTTTTTGTCATCCCTTAATTTCTAAATAAAAATTAAAAAATCAAGATTTGGCTCCAACTTAAAAGCCAATGATAATCCTTACATGGTTTTATGTAAAACAAAAAATTAGGGTTACAAAAAAATATATTTGCCATCACATAAATAAAAAACTCCTAAAATATGCATACGTATATATATAGTGAAACCTGTCTTAGGCGGACCTTCATTAATAACGGAATCTTATTCTGCGAGAAAATGTGTTATAGTCTCATCAAATTCTTTCTTCAGTTATACGGAAACCTATATAAAGTGGAAATTTGTTTCGGTCTCATACGTTTCCGCTTAAGACAGATTTCACTGTATATATATATATATATATATATATTAGATATATATTTAGAACAATTTTTAATTTTATATGAAAAGTTACCGTCATTCAATATATATTCTTTCCACCAAAAGCTTACGCTATAATCGAAATAACCTCTTCCAATATCAATATCGACTGTATCACCAGGGTACTTTGACCACATATCCGAGGTAAATAATTGTTTCTCCTTAAATGGTACAATATCTAAAAATTTAATTAATTAACGTAAAATTACAATTCCTTGTGTCTACTAAAATTCAAATCTATATAATTTATAAATGTACATATGAGATACTTACCATCGCCATCAGGGATCTGCTCGGTAATGTTCGATGTCGAAACGAGTGTAGTCAATGTGCAAACCAAGATAAAGACATATATAATTGACATGATAGATTCAAAAATATATGAATCGTTATAAGAAACAGAACAATGACTGAGGCCAAAGTATCTCTGGCTTGGGCAAAAATGAGAAATTCCTCGCGAAACGCACAGCCTACAGGTTTTTAACAACCATTGAACAACCTTGAATCTATCTACTGTACGATGTAGGTACTTCGTACTCTTCTAACCGTGTAGAGTTGCCAACCTTTTCCTGACAGTGCCTGTTTAGTTAACCTGCAACCCCCAGCTGATCATTTGCTTGGTCAAACAGCTATATAGGCTCATATTAACTTTTGAAGAATTTCTGTTCATAGTAATCACTAGGGCTCGGATTTAAATGCCCTAAAAATATCAAAAAAATGCATTTATGACCTAAAAACTCTAAAAAATGCCCTAAAAATATCAAAAAATGACCTTTCAAAAAATCATTATTTATTAAATAAATTCAAATTATTATTAAAAAATGAGTAAAAAATAGGATAAAAATATATTCCGATAAAAGTTTAGTAGTGTGCAATAAAATCGGCTAATTGGATGGCGTGATATTGTAAAAACTGGATAACCTGATGTTAAATTAGTTCAAATTGTTCAAAATAAAAATAATTTATATTACGTAGTATTATACTACTATGTAGTACTTATATTTCAATGAAGTCAATATAATACGACAAATAGGTCAAAAATGTCCTAAAAAATTAAAAAATGCATTAAAACCGTCAAATAATGCCCTAAAAAGTATGAAATCCGCTAAAAATGCAAAAAAAGCAAAAAAATGCCCCAAAAAATTATTGTGGTTAAATCGCGAAGTACTTGAAACATATTTGTAGCTTGGAAAGCATCGCGTAAGATATCCTAAAAAAAAGATGCAAATGCATTGAAATCCGAGCCCTAGTGATGAGTGAATTAAATTTGGTGCCTCTACCTGGAGCTAGGAGTGATATTTGGAAAAAATTTGGATTTAAAATTAGTGATAGTGGTGTTATATTAGATAAAAAAAAAGTTTTATGTCGAGCGTGTAAGAATCCAATTGCTTATAGTGGAAATACTTCAAATTTAAATTCACATTTACAACAGTGTTTAAGTGTAAACCCAAAAATAAACACTTGCAGCATTGAAACATATTTCAAAGGACCAAAAGCAAAACTACCTCTTAACAGTAAATGGAACAAGGAACTTACAAAAGGTTAGATAAAGTTTATAGTTAAAGATCTAAGACCCTTGAATATAGTAGTAGGAGAAGGCTTTCGTGAATTTTTAGAGTTAGGTGTACCTGAGTACACTGCACCTAGTAGACGAACAATAGCTCGGTTAATTGATCATGCAGCACTCTTAGAAAGAAATAATTTTAAGAAATATTTATCAAATATTTCTTATATTAGTTTGACCATCGATTTTTGGACTTCTGATTCTAACAACAGTTATTTAGGTGTAATTAGTCATTTTATTGATGAATATTGGTCCTTACATTCACGAGTTTTAGAAGTCACTGAAGTACTCGAATCACACACTTCTAAAAATATAATAAGCAATTTAAAAACAATTCTTAAAACTTGGAATATTGAAAATAAAGTAGTGGCTTTCGTTTGTGATAATGCATCAAACATAGTTAAGGCGATTAATGATCTGGATAAATATAATCTGGTAAGGTGTACAGCTCATTCAATTCAACTATCTGCAAGTGCTGGTCTTAAAAACGACGTTACAAAGGAACTGATTATTAAGTTAAGGAAAATAGTTGGATATTTCCATAGAAGTTTGTCAGCTCAAAGTGAATTGGAAAAGGAACAAGTAAAATGTGGAGAAACAAAAAATAAATTAGTGCAAGATTGCGTGATAAGATGGAACTCTACATGTAATATGTTAGAATGTGTATTAAAACATATACATAAAATTAACACTAAATAATTAATTAATATACCTACTAATAAATATAAAATTATTTTAATTGAAAACCTATAAAAAGTAACTAATCTCTAGTGAGTGATAACAGACAGAAGTCGAGCACCACGACGTTCCAACTAGATACACTATATGTGTTTCTACAGTCAACTAGATCTCCGTTGACAACATAACTTTTTTTTATTTTTGAATGATAAACAATTTAAGCACACATTTCGGAAGTAATTTTCTTTTCATAAAACCTAGTCATTCGTTGAATTTCGAACACATATATTTTTTGTTTTCGTGTAGATAATTAATTATTAAGCAAAAAACATCCAAAGAGAGGGAATAGGACACCCTAATTCATCCTCCCCCCCAGTGAGCACGCCACTGATTATAACTATTACAATATGTTTATGATAATATGTTTAGTTGCGGAATTTTCGTTTTCAAATACTTATACAGATGTTTTAAGTGATTTTAAAAACTGTCAAACCATCCTTATTGTTAAAATTCAACTTTGATGGAGCATGGCTAGGGGTTCAGTAATTGAATCCGAGTTTTGAATGTAAAGTGAATTTTTAAATGAACAAATTCTGAATAATTGTGCCGCATAAATGCGTGCGATAAAAAGAAAATTGAAGAACTGAGAAATTAAAAAAATAACCTTTCTAAACATACCAACTAGAGGCAAATCTGGTTTCAAAAAGTTACTAATCGAGACTTTTGGATAAGTAGATACATGCAAAAAAAGCCAAACATACTTCACACGACGGGTGGGATTCTCTTGACGGGTGTATTGAATTTTAAAGAAACGATAAATCATTTCTTCAATAAAACGATTCTGAACGAAGGAAGTTAATATTATAAAAAATAAATGAGAAAAAAAATGTCTAAAATTTTGTTTTCATATTTTCAAAATTTTCTTGCGCCAAAATCTTTCTTATAGTTCGGATCAAAAAATGATATTTTCCGAGTCGTTTTCGTCAAATTTTGGGTAGTTTTTTCCAAAAAAAGAAAATTGAGAAATTCAAAAAATGACCTCTCTAAAGTACCGTCTAGAGGCAAATCCAGTTTCAAAAAGTTACTGCTCGAAACTTTTGAACAAGTGTTTACATACGAAAAGTCGTACACAGAAAAAAATAAAAAATAGACATCATTGTAAAAACACTAGCTTCTTCACTTGCTTCGTTCAGAATCTAATATATTTTATACAATATAATTAAAATGGAACGATTCGAAAAACACTAGTCATACACGACGCTGTGCGTTTAATACGTTATATTCATTCGAATAATTGAAGCACGTTATATTTTATTCAAAAAGGGGATGATATTCTTCGCGTTTTCTTTGCCCGCGACGTAATGAGAGAGGTTCGATTACAGAATATTCACAATTATTCCTATTTAACGACACTCGTTTGTTTATTTCCAGGTTTATTATTATCATTATTATATACTTTCGACTTAAAATGCGGGAACCGAGAAAACTATATTGACTTTATCTGCGTATTGTTTCCGTCGGAAAACGCCTTTTATAAAGGAATAATAATAATAATAATAATAATAACAATAATAATAATGAAAGGGCTCCTCCGACGTTTTTACGAGGCCTGTCGTTCGATTGAAAATCAGGTGTGTATTGTACGGTGTGCACCGAATTTCGCAACGTTTTCACATTTTCGTCTCTCGTGTTTTATCACAGACAATCAAAATCGCCGAATAATGATTACGCGCCCCCCAATAATAACTTTCATTGTACACATTTTGTATCCGACGAGATACAAAAGCAATTGTTGAGATATTACATTTCAATCGCGTGTTTGTGTTTAGGCAGTCAAATCAATGAGATTTATTCTTAAAATCCACTCAACCCACCCAATTGCGCATTAATAATGGCCAATAGAATTGTATATGAACATCGATATTATTTTTTCTATTAGAAATGTCCGGGGTTTATCTTTCAATGAAATTCATTTAAAATAAAAAAAATGAACAAAACGTTTTATTACATAGACGCGATATGAAAATAATATTTTAGTTTGTCCATAGCTCCATTTAACGTGATTTAATTTTTGAAAATAATCGATATTACCGTTTATAACGTCTTTGTAATTATTATTGGTTCATGAATTCAAATCATAAAACTAAAACAATCAAACGATTACCCACATTTAGTGTTTTGAATATTTATTTATTTTTGAGTAAGTACGGTGGTTTTATGTAATTTAAAATTACGCTAAACGTACGATTCACAATCAAAATGTAAATATTTATCAGACAGGAGTCATAGAAATAATAAATTCCGTTGAAGCTAATTGATTACCCAGTGTTTTCGCTTCAATATCACAATGATACCGCAGATGTACACGAGGTAATATTCAGTATATTGTGCCAAGTAGGAAATGAAGAGTTCTCGTTCTACGTCTATGGAGCTTATCGTCATGTTTTAGAACAATAATTAAATGTGATTCAAATAAATGTGAATAAATCGTGATTTTTTCATTATCAAGTAGGTACTAAAGTTACATCTGAGTAATACAAATTTTGTTCTCCTGTTCGAAAAACTTTTGAACTCTGATCGGTTCGACTGTTGAGAAAAAAAAAAGCCGGACATACTTCGCACGATGGGTGTACTTCGCACGACGGGTGGTATTCTCTTGACGGGCGTATTAAATTTTAAAGAAACGATAAATCATTTCTTCAGTAAAACGATTCTGAAC
>JAIPRM010001497.1:21091-37520 GCA_025469315.1 Stegophylla sp. TES_Ste_2020
TAGTTTTTTCCAAAAAAAAAATTGAAGAATTGAGAAATTCAAAAAATGACCTCTTTAAAGTACAATCTAGAGGCGAATCCGGTTTTAAAAAGTTATTGATCGAAACTTTTGGACAAGTATTTCTATACGAAAAAGTGTTAACAGAAAAAAAAAAGAAAAAAAAGAAAAATAAAAAATAAAAAAAATAAATAAATAAACATCATTGTAAAAACACTAGCTTCTTCACTTTGTTCAGAATCTAAAAGCCAGGCATACTTGACACCATGAGTATTCTTTGCTTCTCGGGTGGATTTTTTCGGATATTATGTTACATTTTAAAGAAACAAAAAATCGTTTCTTCGATAATATATTATTTCCAAGCGAAACTTCAGTTCATACGCACTAAGTAGGTTTATATGGTGTGTATTATGTTACTTGGTAAAAAAGTTTACGCCTAGAGTCACGGGAGTTTTTAATTTAATAATTTGAATCTTTTTTGTTAATTTTAATGTAATTGAAAATTATTTTCCAATATAATATAATTTACAACCACAAATACTGCCAAACACATTGTCGTGTATGACGTGCTGCATAGTGTACATCCACTGATGTTAACGTCTTGATGTTGGAACATATTTTAGATTATAAGCGTAGTGAAGAATCTAGTGTTTTTACAATGATGTCTATTTTTTTCTCATTTTTCTGTAAACACTTTTTCTTATAAAAATAATTGTCCATCAGTTTCGACCAGAAACTTTTTAAAAATGGATTTTCCTCTGTATGATACTTCTCCAATCGTCAATCGTTTTCTCAAAATTTTGGGAAAACTACCTAAAGTGTTTGACAAAAAACACTTGGAAACTGTCTTATTTTAATCCAAATTTAATGAAAATTTAAACATTGATAGACAATTTGACAAATATTTTGACTCGAGAAATTTTTGAAAATGTAGAAAACAAATTTTGGAAATTTTTTTCTAACATTTTTCTTCTCATTCATTTGTTTTCCTCTTCTTTATTTATTGGCCGATAAAAGTAAATTAAAGTAAAATAAAGCAAAGGAAAGTAAAATAAAGTGAAGTATAGACAAATAAGTTGTTCTTTGCTCCGCGGTTCAGATACCGAATGTATTTTGTCAAATGTCAAATGACATTTATATATGTATAAATGTCAAATGTATGGTGGGTGTGCTAAAAATGTTGACAATAACTGTTCTTTATATTATTGACTTATTTCGTTCAGAATCGTATTATTGAAGAAATGATTTATAATTTCTTTAAAATTATACACGCCCAACAAGAGTAACTAACCCGAAGAGCGAAGAGTATCCGTGGTGCAAAATCTATACTTATATTTTTATTATATTTTACTTATCTTTATTTTACTTTACTATTTTCATTTCGTCTATTCCATTATATTAATAATTTTATTGTAGTTTCACGCTTTCGTTTCGGAATTTATTAAGGAACAATTGATTAGACAACCAAACAAACAAGACGTCGTTAATAATTACATCAACGCCAGTGTTTAGCAAACTTTCATAACGCGGGTATGGGGTCGCAGTACGTAATCTAGACAACATATTGACTGTCCAAACCGTTTAAAAAAAAGTCCATACGTTTTGAACACATTAATGAATCCATTGAGTGATATAAGAATTGTAATTTTGAAAAAGAATTAAATAAAATTAATAAAGTTAATTGTATTACCGACTTAAAATTTTCTTAAAATACGTATAAGAAACACACACCATTTTAACGCTCGATTTTGTTTATTTGAAAAATATTAAAAAATAAATAAAAATTTAAAAGAAGGTGAACTAAGATACAATAAAAGAAGCACTTTATTAAAAATATTCAAATATTTTTTATGCATATTTAGGTCTTCTCGATCGAAATATATCTATTCTTTTGACAAAGCGTGGATAAAATTGTATTTGTACTTTAATTCCAACTTTACTTAATTTTGTACTTAATATTTATTCATTTTAGATTCTGAGTAGAGCGAAGAAGCTATTTTTATTTCTACAATGACTTTTATCATTATAATTCTTTATGAGTACACGTTTTTGTATAGAAATACTTGTCCAAAAGTTTCGACTTGGTACATAATACTGTTGATCTAAATGGTATTTTTGGGAGGTTACTTATCTAAATTCTTAATAGTTTTTAATAAAATTTGGGAAAAACTACTCAAAAATTTTACAATAACGCCTTTTAAAGAAAAATTTTAATATAAACAGATAATTATATGAAAAATATTTGGGTGAAAGAAGATTTTAACACTTTTGTCTCATCAATTGTTTTTTCCCGTTCTTAGTTAACAGAGGAACATTGAACTGGTTAAGTAGAAATACATTTTTTTTCGTAATAATAATTTTCAAGTAAAATAGTCTTATTGTATAAACTGAAGTTTCGCTCTGAATCGTTTTGCTGAACAAATAATTTATCGTTTCCTTAAAATTCGACACATCCACAGAGTTCCACCCGAAGAGCGAAGAATACCTGTGGTACGAAGTATATCCGGCATTTTATAATATTTCCATATAATTACGTAAGAATACAGTAGAACTTACTGTCTACATTAAAAAAAAACTGTACGAAATAATGTAAAAAAAAAATAAAAATGTTTTCGAGCGTGTTACATTTACAATTGAGAAAAAATTAAACGGCAATTTTATAACGTTTTTGGTCTTAGTTTTTTTTTCTTTTTTTTTTTTTTTAGGTCACTACACATTTTTCGGTGATTACAAATTGATCAGACGAATTTTGTTCACGGTTGAATTATATAACAGTTCCAATTTATTTCACAAAGAAACAGGTTTTTCGGATACCAAGTAGAGCGAAGAAGTCAGTGATTTTACAATGGTGTGAATTTCATTTTAGATTCTGAACGAAGTGAAGAAGCTAGTGATTTTGCAATGATTTATACATTTTTTTTTTTTCTTTGTACACGCGTTTGTACAGAGAAATACTTGATTAAAAGTTTCATACGAGAAATTTTACAAGAAATCACTGCCAAATAGTACTTCAGAGAGGTTTTTCTTCAAATTGAATACTATTTCCAAAAAAGGAGGACAAGTTTTTGAAAAATTTAGGAAAAACGTATAACATGCCGTAATCGAGATTTTTATACCATCGATTTTATTAATTTCGCCCGAAAATTCCAAAACTTATAGGACTTTGAACTTGAAATTTTCACCGATTATCTGCAATAGAATATTAATTAATTTTTACTTAAGCGGAAAAAAGTTTCCAAAATACTTGGCCATTTTTGTGATTAAAGTAGCATTTTGATATTATCATGTGATTTGTTATTTGTAGAATTTTGTCCAATACAATTTTTAATTCTTGGTAGCTGAAAATTTAACAAATTCACTCACATAATATATGTCTTATTAACCTGAAAAATATCACTCAATTTTTGTTTTTATAACCGTTTAAAGTTAGAATTTGTATGAAACTATTATTTTTTTTACATAATATAATCATTTTTTTTTTTTTTTTGAATCGAAACGTTATAAATTTTTTAATTTGAAATACGCTCAATATTTTCTTTTATCAAAAGATCCTTTAAGTGCTTTTTTACGAGTGGTTTAGTTTTTATGAAATTTAGCCATCTGAATAACTTTCTACGAGCGTTTAAATTTCATAATAATGACTCAAATGACGGTTTATTCGAGTTCAGATGGCAGATTTCTCTTCCTCAGTATTACGTAACCTTCAATTTATTGTTTTTAAAGTGGAAAACTGTATAGTAATCACTCATATATAGGTCAACTTATATTTACGTTTTTGTAAAAAATCATTTGTACCAATTTTGTATCATAAGAGAATTAATTTTAAGAACACGGCACAAAAATAATCATTTTTACGAATTGTTAAATAGACACAGATTAAGTTTATTATTAGCTAATCCAAAAGTATTGTTTTTGCTTGAAAATCTCATTAATAATTTATCAGAAACAATTTTTTTTAGCAATAAACATACTTGATGTAAAATTAACAATTAGTGTTCTGTATAATTAACGGAAGCTTAATTTATCGAAGATATGATATATATTTTATTTAAAATCCAACACACCCACCAACAGTATTCCACCCGAGGAGCGAAGAACACTCATGGTGAAAAGAATGTCCGGCTTTTTCAGTATTACAATTTTAATCAATTATGAATGTTTTTATTTTATTGTTCTATGTACAGATCATAATTTATAATATTATTTACGCATAATTTGTTCATACACTACTCAATTATTGCGTATTAAATGTTTAATAATTTCATACGATATTCCCATACAAAGAACTTTAAAACCGTTCTTTGTATCGAAAGTGTATAAGTATATAAGTGTATTATTAACCTAATCTAACATTCTTCACACAATGAGTATATTCTTCACTCCACAGGTGGGATATAATTAGTAGCTATGTTTAATTAAAAAAAAAAAAAAAAACCATAAATCATTTCTTCAATAAAACGATATTCTGGATGGAGTTTCAGTTAATTATAGACAACATTATCAGAATATTTTGAGTGTGTGTTTGGAATTGTTATTAAATATCAGAATAATCCATATCCGTTTCATTATGGATAATTTCGTCAATTCATGATTAACCTAAGTATATTTGATAGTAACTGTAATAGAGTTCGTCAAATTCTTTAAATTTTTGATTTGACGCGTTTCAAACTTGAATTTTTGAAAATATCAAATTTTACAAAATACTTCTTACCATTGGGCTAATAACTCAGATATAGCGTTTGTGGAGGAGTTTAGTTTCCCTCCTAAACTCCCTCCCAGATACGTAACGTACTGTACTTGTAGAATTTTCACCAAAATTCACCTAAAAAAAAAGAATTCCAAATAAACATAGAAGTTTGATGACCTATAATTAGAAAATCGTAATGGGACTGTGTAAATAGATAAATCTAACGGCTCCAAGGCCTGTCGTCCGTATTGTTTAATAATAATTATAAGGCGTCTAGTTCCAAAAACCAGCTAAAAGATAATTTCTTTTTTAATGGATTTTTTTGAACTTTCCAAATATTCACACTGTATTACATAGTTGATAAAAATATTGATCATCAACCGAGGCTATAATCGATATTAAATGAGGACAGAAAATTGTGGTTAGTATCAAAACCAGCCATCTAACAATGTTTATTTCAAATCAAGCCATAATTAAACACGTGTTTTTATCTGCTCTGGTAATAGTACTCAAATTTTTTCAGTTTTCGTGAAATTAAGTATTAACTATAATTATTAAATTCTATTTGGTTATTATTCTTTACTATTAGGAAATTATATACATAAAATTCAAAATGTTTTGTATTTCTTAAATTTTCCAGTGTTTGTTTCAAAATCACCAATCTCATAAAGTCGATTTCAAAACCAGCCATAAGCGAAAAAAAAAAATTAAATTGTTGGTTTCAAAAACAGCCATATGCTTAAATTCACCATAAAACCAGCCATTTTAAAACTATACATTTATTTAACTCTTGTAATAATATTTTTACAAAATATATTTTCACATGCAATATATTGTGTACCATTCAAATGTTTGATTTCATATTTATTATAAAATTATAGACCAAGTATTTCACGTTATTTTCGTTTTTTTTTTTTTATTGTTTCTGAAAAATTTCGAAAATTGCTTTTATAGCTGGTTTTGAAACTAGAGACAGACGTCTCTCATATGCACGTGTTTAAACGAAATTCGTTATTATCGTTTCAGGCGGCGGTCGACATCGACGTCATCGTCAGCGACGTGGACGGTGACGGCCGCGGCGATAGCGTTAACAACGATGACGTCACCGTTCCGGCCACTGAGGCTGCGGCCGCGATGGTCGTCGACAAGGGCCCCTCGACCGTAGACGAGTGTCGCGCGGCCACGGACCTTGTCACCACGCTGACGGCCGACGAGCTGGCGGCCCGCGGTCACCGCGACGATGACGCCGGCGGCGGCGGCGGCGGCGAGTGCGTCGGACAGCAGCAGCACCACCACCACCACCAACAACACTACGGTCGCCTGGACGTGTACGACTACAATTGTGCGGCGGACGACGACGGCGGCGGCGGTGGACAGCTCCGGTGCGGGTTGCGACCGCATCCGGACGAGGCGGTGCTGCAGCCGCACACCGTGTGCTTTGACATCGGCAGCAACCGTCAGCTGCACGACTTGACGGTAAGTGCACGTCCGAAGCGTCCCGATCCCCCCACCGACACACCCCCGACCTACGCTCGTGTTCCCAGTCGTTATTTGTTACGTACACACAACAGTAGGGGTTGCGGATACGTTTTAATATTAATTTCGTGCGTTCACGATTAGGGGGTTGTTAAAAAACGTGTGTTTTAACGAAAATTGTGTTTTAAAAGTTTTATATGTTTTAAACATTGTTTTTTTTTTACAATCAAATATTATTGATGTTTAAAACATGTTTTATATTATTATAAAACTTAAAATTGTTAACTTAAATTAACTTAAAATGTTATTCAAGCTCACTCATATAAATAATATATTGCGTTCGATGTATCATTTTTAAATAGTTAAAATATTTAATATTCACTGTTGATTCAGTTGGAGATTTTTTTTTTGTTTTTTTTTTTTTTTTTTGAACAGGTTTTTTTTAATATATAATTTATGCTACTGATCGATAATAACGAAAATAACTTTGGGGACTTGGGTAGAATTTTTCCAGCGTTACATAAACCCAGTATGCGCGTGATATTGTACCGTAACCCGATTATATAGGGGTACTGTACGAGTGGTTTATGACGACGCTCTCGTTCGTTTCATAAAATTCGTTATAAAAACACATATTACAGGACATATTCCCCTATCTACGCCGGTAAACGTCCCCAGGACCAAATCACTCCACAAGAATTTCATTTTACCAATTTAAACGATAACTTCTTCCTTTTACTACAGCAGTAAAAATAAAACTCCTAGGAAGGGTTTCACCAAACGAATTCCAGCAGGAAACTCACTCGGACGTCAATGAAAAAACTTTACTAAAATCATCTTCCTTTATCATCTCGCTCAACCGCGGTTTCTCGACTTTTTTTAGTTTCACTACCCTCTAAATAGATTACAATTAAAGTAGGTCACCACTACACCACCCTTTTGTGACAAATACTAATTTCAATAAATCAACAAACATTATACTTACAACTAGAATTTTCATCTCAAGGTTTTGGTATATGTTTTGGCTTTCTCAGTTAATAAACCAATACGGAAACACACTAACAGAATCATTAAGAACTTAGATCCGGTTAGCCGGTTAGTAAGTTTGCCACTTCTTGTCTTATCAGTACAAAAATGTCTTTACTTCCATAATGATATTAAAAACTAATTACAGAAATCGAAAATTGATATTTTCAATTTTCTTAATACGATTTACAAATGACAATACTCTTCAAGACCTGCAGTTGAAATAGTTTTGTTTTATTTTCTATTATTAGTATTATTTATGAATGATAATAATTTGCATTGCAAACTTGTAGAATCACTAGACTTTTTAGTACGTTAATAAGGACCTATAAATCATAATTACTGTAAATAATTTAAATAGTAAAATTGTGTAACTTCTATTCGCCACGATTCAATATATTTAATAAAACTTATATCATAAAGCATTCATAAATATGATAAAATACAGACGTACTTATTATTTTAATGTATAATAATAAACATGTCATTAAACCAATGTTTAATATTATGTAATGATAATTATTCGCAAATAACATGTGATTAACGCAATAACATTTTTTTACCGTAAAAGTTTGTTAGATATCAGTTTAACATCACTCTATGACGAACTAGTGAATTACTTATTTACTTATTTAATTACTTATATACAACCTAACCTTATAAGTATATAGGTAAATTGTAAATATTATAGTAACACAAGAAATTATGACCAACTGGTATACTACAAATGAAACTACCTGAGTTAGGATGTGAGCACAATATAGCGTTGTTATATATAACCGAGACTTAAATTTTATAAAACCCAAAACTACTACTTACATTCAAGTTAAAACCACAAAATAAAAACAGTAAAACAAGCACTTAAAATGATGTATATTATATTTAATGTTATGATATGAAATATATGCATAAATAAAATATAATATGCAAATGACGTAAAACGTGATTTAATATATATTAAATTTCTTTATACATCACAAAAAGAGTTTTAATCCTACTCATTGGGGTTTTTTTTTCATTTTTTTTATACTATTAAAGTGTGCTTTAATAACGTTATAAAATTCTAACTGTGGTCACGGATTTATAATCCTAGAAAAGCTACACATTATCGTGGAGGTAAATTCACGTCTATTTTATCTTAGCCAGGAAAAGCAACTTGAAAATTCTAGTAATAGTAATAAACTAATAACTAATAATAAATTTAATAAATAATTAATTAATTAAAAAAATTTTCGGAAGGTGATCTATCAACATCTACCCCCCCCCAAAAAAAAAAATATATATATATAACTATAATTTTTTCATGAAAATCGAATTATAAAAATATCCAGTAACTATCGATGTGTTAACCTCAACGGAGTCATTTCAATTTTGAGCGAGGAGAGAAAACATGAAACTTTAATTAAAAATTGATTGATTTCAAGAATTCAGATTATAAATAATAACTAATATTATTATAACTAATTTTGAAAACTACGTTATCAAACTTTTTCGTGAAAAGCAATATTTTATCTTTGATAAACTGTTACCCGTATATTATATTGTAACTCTTTTAGTTGATTGACTAAAAGTGTAATTGATAGTTAAAACCCATTACAAAAAAAAAAACATATTAAGACCTATTGAAACTACCGAGTAGATACAAATGTTGACCTGTACACTGTAGATGGGTTACACGAAACCTCTGGATCACACACTTTTACCGTCCAATCGCTGGACAACAGTCGTAAAGAGTGATAGAAAAGTCAATACTTAGTTGTTGAATAGTGCAATTATTCTTGATCGAACACTCCTATAAAATAAATCCAGGTTACGCTACTGATATTTAACGAGTTCGTTAAGTCATATTTAATTATAGTTAACGTAAACATTTGCAAGAATATTGCAAACAAGATTCAGTACCATTTATGAAATTTAATTTTAAACTGTGTCACGTGGATTTTCTCAAAAGTAAATTTTATTGAAAAATTTTCCAAACCTTATAAATATTATAATCAATGTTGTCATAATCGGTTTATAATAATAATAAAAAAAAAAATTATTGAGAGCTACCACCGTGTAATTTTCCATACTGTATATTACTCAAAACACGTTAGTGACATGCAATAACGCTTAAAATCGCATAAATTCTACAAGCCGCGGATTGCTGTAAACTTACACAGAACAGACTTAATATCGTATATTATATTTAAAATATCTGATATAGACTGATCAGTTTTGTATTTAATGATTTTAATAGGTAGCAAAACTATTCGGCTGCGATTTATTATATGCTATATATTTCCTGTTGATTACATTAAAAAAACTGCACGGAGACGAGGGATGAAAAAAAAAAGGCAATATTATATATAAAAAAATAAAAAATCCACATTGAACACGTGCAGTCGCATACATCGCGAACGTGCTTACTAATTTAAATACCGAAATCAACTTTCGGCTCACATTACCATATTTATGTAAATTTATGCCATGACATGACAACATTTTTTTTTTTTAGTTATTATTCTTTTTAACGTTTTGCTCGAGCCGTCTACCGTGTTTTACACACCCTGTCATCAATTATACAATGATACTTAGCCAGGACAACGCATATTTTGAATTAAATTCATCAGACAAGTTTTATATGTATACTATGCCTATTTTATACTACCGAAGCGTACAACCGAAAATGTAATTTTCCCATAAAAAGTTGTGTTTTTTTTATTACCTTCAACAGTGTACATCACGCAACAATATTATTATACGCGATCGTGTTTTCATTATTATTCGTCGAACCTTTTTTCTGGTGTTTACCTCCTCGACTGTTGGGCGAATTTAAATATTATCTAATTTTAAAGAGTCTCGAAAATCATACGGTGACAATTATATTTTTTCAAATAATATCCATCCCGTATCGATTCCGTTGTATTTGATAATAATACCAACTGTCGAAGTACCCAGTTAAACCAAATAAATAAATCTCTAACCACTGTTACCGATATATCTGTTATGTTATTACTATTATCACAATGGATTTTTTAATAAACAAAGATGTGCACATGAGTTGAGGTATTTATTGTATCCTTTCCTTACAGTACAGTTAATATTTAATAGCTGATATCAAAATATAGTTAACTGTTCACCAATAATATTTATTTTTGTCCGGCACAAATTATACCTATTCAAGAATTTCGAAAATAGTTGGGTTGAAATATTAAAAACATTCAGTACTGATGTTTCTGTTACAGTATAAACATATCAATTTGATATTGTGAAATATTCACACGATTACGTACACGAGTAAATTTTATTATTTTTACAAATCGTTAGTCACAATTCGACTTTAGGTTAGGTTAGGAAACAAACAAAATATAACTAACAATTCGCTTATTGATTTACATTTTTTGTGCGTTTTTAATCGTTTAACATTACTACCGCATAAGCTTCCGAATTAAATTCATATTATACGTATAGTTGTGTTGCACAAAAATTATAATATTATATTGATTCATAAGAATCATAATATGTCAGACTCTAAATTACAAACGGATTCAATTATGCCCGTACAACTTGGTGATTAAATTAAATTATAGAGAAACCGCCGACGGTCGATGCGCCATTGGAAAATATAATCTTTTTTTATTATTTCCGCTTGAGAAATAATAATTATTACCCGTGTCTAATTAATAATTACTTATTATATTATACAGGACATGTATTTTTGAATAAATATTTGAATATGTATAATAGAATATTATAGCTACACAACATTCGACTGAATAATAATGAATTAACATACGAAACATAATAACGAATTTTCTAATAAAATTAAATATTTACCTGTCTAATTACTAAAAGTAGGTAGGTGCTTACTATCTAATAAAAATTAAAAAAAACATTTTTTTTTTATAATTGGATTTTTACTTTTTAAATTTAATCAAGGAAATTATTCTTAAAACGAAAAAAAGTTTAAGATTTTTTATTAACCTGACAAAATACGAGGAAAAGAAGGACGTACTTCGCACCATGGGTATTCATCACACTCGAGTGGGAGACTCTTAACGGATGTGTTGAATTTTAAAGGAATGATAAATTTTATCTACAATAAAAAAATTCTGAGTCGAGCTTCAGCTAATATACAATTATTATCAACATGTTTAACAATAAGTATTAATATAATAATAGAATAATCCATGTCCAATCCATTATTCGATATAATATCCATAATAATTATTATATTTTCAAATGTAAGTGTACAACTTCTTATATTTTTAGGTACAATAGTAAAATTGTGTATAAATATGTATATTGTAATTCGAAAGAGGGAGCGTGGGGTCCACAATTTTTTTTATTTTTTTTTTTTTTGAAACCCCTTAGAATTTGCCCAACTTACGCCACTGCTAGTAACTACATATTGACCAATGCGTTTCGTTCAATTACTATGACTCCGAATTTCATCACCCGTTAGATTTAAATAAATTATTCAGTTTTTCAAACGAATAAGTTCACGCGAATGTTTAAAAAAAAAAAAAAAAAAACAAAAAAAAAAAACGCGTGAATAAAAGAATAAAAAATAATCCGTCCGACAGTACGAAATATATTTTATCTTTACAAGTTAAATAGGTATATGCGTAAGTTATTATTATAATAACCGTGTATTATATACCTCGGGTCGAGTATTGCGTGGAAAATATTAAGGAATAATATGCATTTTCACGAAATATGAAAACACGCACGTCTGAACACACACACAAAAAAAAAAAAAAGAAACACGAATATATTTATCACTTTTATTTAAATAACCGGTAGTCGACTGGACGGGGGAAAAAAAAATGATACACACGTAAGCATTTGATTAATTTATTTGTGATAATGTTCTCTGTTCCACGTGAGAGACATCCCGTACTCAAGTCGAACTCGTGTGTGCAATACGTAAAAAATATTTAAGTTCATATAAAATTTACGCTGTGAAAACATTTTAATGTGATTAAGTATCTACACGAGCGTGTAATTTTTAGTTTTCCAGATAGACTTGTATTAAACTTGTTTATACGATTTTATTATTTTAGGTAAACTTACAATATTTCCATAAAGTTTAAACCAGAGAATGGAATGGAATCGAATTTTCACATTTTCAATTCACCGTAACCAAACTCGGAACTCTCATTTTAAAATGATAAATATTGGACTTTACAAAAACTATTAATTTCGTTTTTATTCCTAAAACGTTTAAACACTTATTTTGTAATTTTTAAGAATTAGTTTTGAAACCAGAGAACCCCTAAGAAATTGAGAACCGGAACCGGAACCAAAACATTTTAAACAAATAATTGAAAAACAGATCAGAAACCGGATAGTTAAAAAAAAAGATGAGTACAGGAACTGAAACCAAAGTTGCAAAAACCAAAAGGTACTAGTTTCTGGTTTAAACACAGTTTTTATATTGTCATTTCATTAATTCGTCTTCACTACTTGGCCATTGGAAGAAAATTAGTTAACGATACGAGTAGAAAGAATAATTTGTAATTCCTAAATAATAGCAAATATTTTATGAAGAAACGAAAATCAAATTAGCAGTTTTTTAATATTCATTGTTACGTGTAATACCCTTGTAAAAATCAGTTAACTCCACTGTTGGAGTTCGGTATTCAACATTATACTAGCAGCGTACGATCACTCCTCTCCGCTAAAATACATTTAAACTTAATTATTACATTGTATAGTATATTCAATACAATTTATAAAACCGAATAATCCCTAATTTTAACTGTCATAATTGTGATATTATATTCACCGCCGGAACACGATTATTTATATTATTTTAGTATATCTTATTAACTATATCAATTAAAGAGCATACATTGGATGTGTGGAGTGACTATAATATTATGTCTAAATAACTTCTCCGTTGTTTTTATGAACTTGAAATAATTTTAAAAAAAACGTTTTGAAGTAAGAAATAATAATCAGTAATTTATAGAAGGAAAATAAAAATTATTTTATTGTTCTTGATAACTCGACTATTGTATTGTTTTCCGTCGCATACAACTGTAGGTATTATTTTAAAATTACGTTGCTATTAATTTAAAAAGGTTAAAGATACATTATTTCTCTCAAATCAAATATAATAAAAACTGATCAGTGTTATTATAATTTAATGGTACAAAGACAATTAATCAAAATGACAACTTGCTTTGATTTTTCTTAATGATGTACAGTATTCGTTTTAAAAATTAATAAATTTACTAATATTATTATTGAATTTTACAATAATTCACTATAACATAATATTGTCTTCCCCCAATACTCTAAAAGTCATTGTAACTATATACTAGGGCTGAAGCGGTTACTAATTCAGTAAAAATCGATTAAAATTAAAATTAATTCAATCTCCGTTTAATATACATGGGTATATTTCCAATCAGAATATTTCAATCACGTGTACACGTCTAATCGTAAATTTTTAATTGCCCAAAAGTGTCTTACGTTATGACAGACCGTTGCAGTGTGTGCAATAATTTTCAATTACTATGAAAATGAAAATTATATGACTTAAGTTAATAACATCGATTTACACGATAAATTACTTATAATTAGGGCCCGGATTTAAATGCGCTAAAAACCATCGAAAAATTCTCTGAAAAACAGCCAAAAATGCACTTAAAAAATGCATTTTACCATGAAAATACTCTTAAAAAGGTCCTTTGTGTTTTTATATTTTAATTTGTTTTCTTATTTGCCATCTACCAAGTCAAGGCATCCATAAGTAAAGATAAAATATAGACATTTGTCGCAATTATAGAAAAATTTCTAGATATTTTTAAGGAAAAACCCAAAAAACATGTATAATAATTTGAATTAGTTAAATTTAAATCATTGATTCGTATTATGTACTGCAGATACTATACATTATAAAAATTGTAAGTACATTGTTGAAATATGCCTTTAAATGAATGCTCTAAAAATGAAAAAACGCATCGAAAAATGCAAAATAATGCAAAATAAAAGTTTCACTTTTGAGTTCTCTGTTACATGAAACATACTTGGAAAGCATTGCCTAAAACAACCAAAATAAATATACGTTTTACATAGGAATCCGGGCCCTGCTTATAACACTTTGAATTCTCGTTTTTCGAAATACAATTATATTACCGAATTAATGTGATATTTTTGAAAACAATCCGCGACAACGGTCTGCTTCATATTATGTAGTCCTTGTTTTTGTTTGAGTCGCAAAATACCTCATCGTCCTTCCGAAGCTGCCCGGGGGTGTTGAATAAAAATTACAAATTTCTTTTCAAAACTGTGTGAAACGACATATTATTTATACTGATTCGGGTGTGGCGTAAATGGCGTCAAATGGGTGGTGGGTACATACGTACTGACCGTTGTTACGGCCGTAAGGTGCGACAATATTGTTGTGTATTATTATTCAAACGGTTCACGTTTCGTCATTCCATTGTTTTATCTGTGTTATGTCATAAAAAACAAACATAATTTACAAACAATGTCAATATCTGCGAACCGTGAAAAGTGCAAACACTGCACAATTCGTAAATAAACGAGTACAGATCGCACTAACATTCCGAAGAGACCGATAGTAGAAATAATTTATGTACGCCAGAAGTACTTATTCAAATACCCGTAAAAATATGCTTAAAAAATATAAAGACCTGAAAGAAAGTATTCGGAAAAAAAAATGTATTTCAATTACAGCAATCAATAAATACATATTTAGTCAAAAGTTATTAATAAATTTAATTACGCGTTAAACCATTTGCCGCGGTATTAATTTCATTATATTACGCACACAGGGATAGGATTGGGACATTTATAAGGATATTAAGTATGTATAACCTGATTTTTTTTTCCTCGATAGGTATAAAACGGCAAAATATATTTCACAAAGACGCAATATGACTTTAAGTTGTAATTTGTTTTTTTTTTTTTTTTTTGCAAAACGGCACGTTTTTATTTTAAGTATACTTATATACACTGTGCTTACGTTTTAACAAATTATTTGCGTTTTAATTTTTTAAAGTCGCGTGTTAATAAAGAGTTGAGAAAAAACAATGTCTAATTTAAAATACAGTAATTAAAAAATGAACGGTTATAAAGATTTCATTCATAAATAAGAATAAAATAACACATACATCTGAAATTCTGTAAAACTTCTTTTTTTTATATAACAGTTTAAAGTTAGAATTAGTATGGAATTCCTTTGTTTTTATTTAAAATTTAGAGTTTTCAGTTAAAATCTCATCAATAAAACCATTAAATTCTTAATCCGGTAGAAATGTCTTCTCATATGAGACTCTTCGCGTAATTTTTTACACGCAATATAATTTTCATAAAAGTTGGCTCAAATTGTAATTTTTTACAATCGTTTGAAATTAAAAATAAGGCTTAAATGATAATTAATACGAAATATAATGGCTGATTTATTTTCCACACTATTACGCAACATATTCAATATATTGTTTTTAGAACAAAAAATTATATATATAAAATGTTTCTCACATATAGATCAACTAATAGTTAAGTTTCTATTCAAATCAGTTGTGATAATTTTTAAGTGATAAACTTTAAACTTCAAAACACGACATAAAATAACCATTATGAATTATTTTGTTATTTCGTATTCCAAAAAACGAATTTCGGATATAATGTAAATAATATGTTACAACAATTGTTAAACATACTCAATATAAAACTGACCATTATTGTTAACTATAATTAACTGAAACTCTGTTTAGAATCGTTTTATCGAAGAAATGATTAATCGTTTCTTTAAAGTTTAATACACCCTCCATGAATCCTCATCCCAAGAGCGAAGAATACCAATCGTGCGAAACCTTTTTGATTTGTATAATTTCATAATAAAAATAATGATTGTGATGACAATTTTTATTTTCTACTAAAATGTTCACTGGTTATCACGATTATAGATTATGGAATATATTATCGCACTTGTTATAAAACAATAAGGTTTTTATCTTGAAGCTGTAATTTATTAAGCTTAGTTATAAACATGAACGCTAGAGGGTTGTCTCTAGTATTCATGGTTATGAAATACGTATGACGTGTAATAAGAAAAAGCCGGACATACTTCGCACGATGGGTGTACTTCGCATTAGGGGTGGTATTCTCTTGACGGACGTATTAAATTTTAAAGAAACGATAAATCATTTCTTCAGTAAAACGATTCTGAACGAAGGAAGTTAATAATAAAAAAAAAAAAATTTTCAAAAAATGTCCAAAATT
>JAIPRM010001498.1:0-29329 GCA_025469315.1 Stegophylla sp. TES_Ste_2020
TATATTATTAACTTCCTTCGTTCAGAATCGTTTTACTGAAGAAATGATTTATCGTTTCTTTAAAATTTAATACGCCCGTCAAGAGAATACCACCCGTCGTGCGAAGTACACCCATCGTGCGAAGCATATCCGGCTTTTTTTCCTGTAAACACTTTTTTGTGTAGATAAACTTGTCCAAAAGTTAGTGTAAATAATATGAGAATTTAGCGCAGAGACAATTAAGACATCGTATAATTAAGACCGTATTTACGATTGTTTAAAAAATACGAAAAAAACAGATCACACGATGAAATGAAATTAAATTATGTCTTTTTTTTTTTTTTAATGAAAGATTGAAAGACATTAATAATTATTATTGACACACACACACACACACATACACGTCTTATTGTAATTAATTGTTTGCAAACACATTTTTTAAACACCGAGAAAAGGGAATGACAATACCCACTTGCAATAAATCTGGTTTGGTCGGCGTAGGATAATGGTGTATTATTATTTGAGATATTAATGCTACCATTATTGTGTTAGAAAAAAAAATATTTCTCAGCAGTTGTCTTCTCATTTCACGTTTTTTTTATTGGCTATAAAGAAAATTAATAGTTAGTTACTGTGCTGAAAAATTATCTGTTTATTCTCCTCGACCCATTTATGAAATTAGTTGATTACGACATAGATAATAATGTATTTTATATGACGAATGTAGAACTTTTGAAACCTTTCAATAATTGTTCGAAAAAAAGTGACTTAAAAAAAAAAAAGGCTATATCTCGATCTATTTATATTAGTAGCTAGTATATTTGAGGGAGAGAGATGGGGAGGCATAGAGATTAAGAAAATATATCCTCCCTTGATCTTCTTTTTTGTCTACTTCACTTACTTACTTGTGAGATTTTTATTTTTTAAATAAAAAATGCTTTACTTGTTTGTCAAAAAAAAAAAAAAATGAAAACTGCGTTGTGGTAAACATAATATCATTATGAACATTCATTCACAACTGACCACACAACCGATTTATAACCACAGATTCCTGAACCGTAGTTATTTTGAATCTTGTAATCAATTAAAAATTTTAAAGCGCGTGTTAAATGTTTCATCGGTTCCGTGAAAATGCAAACATTAATGTTAAGTGTTTTGTAAAACCGTGGGGCAAATAACACGTAGTTTATTATAAAATTATATAAAACGAAAGAGAAGATTACTAAAATCTTTTCTGCTCGTGCGCGTGCGTTTATTCTCGTTTGAAACGAGTCCAGACTTATATCATATAAAATCGCAACGAAAGAGATTACTACATTAGTAGTTACCAAAATAAACTAATAATAATTACTAGTGTTTATTTAATTTTGATTTTAATTTCAGGGTAGAATGAATGAATTTGGCAACGAAGAGCACTTTGAATTAAGGTTAACGGTATAATTTCGTTAAACTCGAAGAGAAAAACAAGAAATTACAATAATTATTATAATAAATTAAAAATGAAAAAAATACAAATGATAATTAATTATTTTATATACACTTTTCGCGATTTTTTCTTTGTTTTTACACATTATTTACCACTCGTGGTATTATTTTAAAATGCAATTTGTTAACTAAAAAAAAAAATGAAAAAAATGAAAAAACCGATTAAACTGACACAATATGTCCAATTTCCAGCGGCCTACGCGAATTTGGCTCTATACGTCATTATTACAAATTATATGCTTCTTACTAGTTTTGCCTTAATAATTGTTACATCGAATGAAATACGTTCACGTGTATACTTTATTCGACCAAATAACTGCTGATCACAAGATCACGAAATCCTTACGATGAGTTCATGCCCATAATACTTGTGTATAGCAAATTTCACCCGAAGACTTTGGGACACAAATTTCACAACTTTCTACTTCTAACCTTGTTCCGTATGTTAAATCGTATAAAAATAATGGTGTTTACATCTTTTACGACGATCCACATACTGATAAGATTCCGCGTAGGCACGTAAAACATAGATGTACCTATGTCGTGATGATTTTAAAGCATCCCTAAGAGAAACGCACAGTGGGCCAGTCACACGAATTTTCCCACCAAGTTATTTTGTCATCAAATGAGAATGACGAGTTTACTCGAGATTCAAACACTTTTCAACGAAACCGAGAAATTATTATTTTTATTCTCTTCAAGTTTAAAAGTACATGATAAACAGGGTGTACCACTACGATTTGACAAATACAATAACTCTTGTTTGCACTGATACGCTTTTAACATTTTTTTTTTTTTTTATTTTTTTTAACAGCGTTGCGCTGTTGCGTCAATTTATTTTCTTTTTGGACCCAAATTTTGAAATATGTCATACTACAGTTTTCGAAAAAATTCAAAACAGTCGTTTTGGAAATTTAATTTTTAGAAAAATATTGCTACTTAAATCTCTATCAAAAGTTAATCCGTTTATTATTTTCTACGATTTTTTTAAGTTTGCGAATAATTTAATAATATTGTTAAAGAAGTCATAATATTACCAATAGACGTCATAATGTCGTCAGAATTATTAATCAGTTGTCTAACTTCCAAATTCTTCTCAGTTGATGGATTGAGATTGGGCATGTTGAAATTGGATTACAGGTGGTAATAATCGACAACCGATAGGCCGATAGTACAAAAAGCCGACAACGCAATACATTTAAAAAAAAAATTTCGTAGCGAAACGTAACGTAGGTTATGGTTTTGAACTTAATCCAAAATGTATTATTATAGATTTTGAAAAAGCAGCACTAAATGCAATGTTTAACATTTTCCAGCGGTGTATTCAAAAAGGTTGTTTTTTTCATTTGGGGCTAAATATATGGAGAAAAATACAATCCTGTGGTTTTGCTTTACACGATATGGAAATGATGAAGATTTTAACATAAAATTACGCATCGTCATAGATTATGACATCTTATAATTACGCACTTTTATCTACATTTGAAAAAAACAAATAATCAATTTTATTTTTCAAATTTCTCTACTCTCTTGACTTTTCCAAAGATAATGCAGTTATCCTGCTAAATTCTCGTGATTCATACAATAATCTATCAAATAATATTCTAATATCAAAAACATATTATTTGGATATTCATATACATTGATGCAGATAAATTAGTAGATTTATATAAGTACTGTCGACTTCGTAACCGCTCGTAATTTAGTCATATTTAACGATCGTAAATATTTGATATAAATATCGATATTACATGGGTAAATTTTCCCGCAATCATAAAAAATAAGTGACCATTTGTTAAGTTATTAATTATTTTTGTCTGTTGGAAAGTCCATAATTAATTATCTTTGACTGATTCACGAGTTAGTGCCATCCTTCCAAAGTTTTTGCCGACTGCTCGTTACGGTAGTGTTCATGAAATTATTTATTATTATGTAGTTTTTAAAATTTAGACCGACCGTGAGTAAAAAAACAATTATCACATTCTCTATACGTATAATTTAAGAAATAATTTTAAATAATAATATATAATATATATATATATATAACGAATAGTAATGGTTGTGTCGTAATAAACGCCTACAACACAGATGCACAAATTTAATTTGAGTATATTATTTTTCCAAACATACCGCACCCGCATAATATTAAAAGTGTACACACTGCAGCAGACCACACAAATATTGAACTCAAGGACGCGATATTTAAATTTCTTCTCGAGTATCATGCAATTATAACACAACGTACACAATACTATGTATATGTCTATGGGTACTTTGTATTATTTTACGTTCGTAAATGTTTGGTCCATTCATTGTTTTAATGGTTAGGCACTTTAAAAATCGCAGCACGCGTTACGTACTGTAAATAAATCGAACAAAACCCATTTTGTTTTGTTTTTTTGTGATTGTGGGATTTACAGTTGATCCTGTTTAAAAAATGTCGAAAGTCTTACGGAACGAACAAATATACGAGTTGTGAGTTTACTACAAGCTGGTGATTTAGTTATAACACAATAACAAACGCGTGTCTGAAGAGTAGGCGGTGTTAAATGGTTTAAACAGAATGATTTATTCCATCAGTTATTATCGTAAAAATTATGGTCGTAAACGTGAAACACATATTTTTGTTTCGTTGTAATATTCAAGTAATTAGAAAACTAAGTAGAACTGATATGATATCGATATTGCTTTCTTGAAAAAATATTAGAACGGTAAAACTGCAAAACATTATTTGACAAACCGAGAATTTTAATACTTAGCATAATTATTTATGTATATTTTCGTCAAACCATCATGACTACCTGTAATAATAAAATTTGTGTTTTTGATCATTTTTAACTAGATTTGTTCAAAAAACGTATAATATTAAAACAAAACTTAATACCTAACTCAATTATTTCTGTTTTATAAATATTTTAATTTAATTTAGTTATTTTGCTAAAATTCAAGGTTTTTTGGTAAAAGTGTGTACGTTCATATATTTTTTTGGGAGGATTTTATTTTCTATCAAAATAAATAGTTTTATAAGGGTGGTAAAAGGATATAAAATAAATAAATAACTTTTAGTTTAACTTAGTTATTATTTTCTTGAACATTTATTATTTACTTTAGTCACATACATTAGTTTATATTTTTAACTTGATTTTTTTTTTTTTTAATTGAATGGACTCTAACTAATTAAAAAAAATTGGTTACCTAACATTGCCAGTTTTGTGTGTTATAAAGAATATACTGTAAAATCAATCGTACGTACAGTTTAGGTACATATATTGTAGTAAACAGTAAATAGGTACATTGAATTTGGGCTTTACTACGCACTTAAATTTGAAATATATAATAATATAATATATAATAATATGTTAAAACTGACCTTCGAAGTACAATGAAATTCCTGTAATACGATTTTGATGACAAAAATCACATATCCGCATTTCAATTCACTTTGGTCTATATTTATTCTATTGTCATAAAGTTAATAATTATTAGTTGTAAACTGACAATAATAGAAATCAATTTAAGCCATATATTTGCTGTAATACAAAGTTATATTATGTTTAACTGTTATAATTATTCTTTTTTGTAAAAAAAATATAAAACAATAGGTATCTAGTTTCTGCGTATTAATTTTGACTTTTAATAGACCGTAAATAAAAGGAAGTTGGTAACTTAACATTCGGACTTCATCAATCAGCACAGATCTATAATTATTATACAAAGGTAAATTCTTCTAAAAATATATTTGTTTAGAGATGTAATTTTATTTGAATCGATGATGGAATTCGTTTAGGACATTATGACGTGTTTGTTTTTATCAATTTATTTAACATAATATTACGTTCGTTCAAGGCTTATGAAAATTTCATTTTAGTTTTCAAAATGCCTACAATACAAAACATTATAATTAAAGAATAAATCTTGCAATAATTAATGCATAGGCACATACTAATCAGATATTTATGTTTTATAGATTACCACCTAAAATTAATATTCTAAAATTTTAAATCCAGATTCAGATAATTATAGATTCAAATTGAATTTTCAATTAAAGATAAAAATTAGCAAAGTATAAGAGTTTTAGAGCAAAAATTATCTAAAAGTTTAACAATATATTATATATTGTTAAAAACATTCATTTTTCTAATTTTGTTCGTCTTGATAACGTTTTCCATCCCTGAATCAAACATTTTATAATACCACAAAAACAACATTAATAATTTATAGATTTTTTTTATGGGTTTTTGGCTTATTAGAGTTGGAAAGTGATCTAAAGAAGGATGTTAATACGCGTCAAATGCCGATTAACAATCAGAGAATGTATGTCAAACAAACCGATGATTTAACGTTGATTATGCGTTTACACGTCTTTACGTAGTACGAAATTAAAACCGTGAAATAAAATTTAAATCCGTGACGTGTCAATTCAACACATAATACATACGAAACGATCTTGGATAATCGGGAAAATCTTCATAAATAACGTGTCTCTGTATTTAACGACGAATATTCGTCGTGTATTAACGATTATTTAGTGTTTCTATGTATATCAAGTTATTTATAAAAACCGTTCCCAGAACGGAAAAAACCTATTTTACATTTGTTCAAGTTTAATTTTAATCGCGTCAGAGTATTAATTTTAATCAATGTTCTACAAATCGTGTCACGGGTGACTTCTATAGGTACTTCCATTGTCCGAGGTTTATTCAAAATTTACATTTCTAGACGCTTTTTTTTTTTATAGTTGTTCAGACAATATTTAAATACCGTTCAATAATGTACGTATAGCTCGTTGAAGACATTTTTCGGTTTGACAATAATTGTTATCATTACAAAATTGTAATTGTATAAAAAAAAACGAGAAGTGTGTCAACTAGAGAGCGTCAGCTTGGGTATAAGGTTCTCTCCTACTTACCTACCTGCCTAATAAGTAGAGAGTATTTTAATTAAATTAACAATAGGTCAAACGATGATAATTGTTTGCTTAAATTAAACACTATTCGAGGTCAGTTTTAAAAATGTCGAATCTTTAAAAAAAAACTCTTCTGCTTTTTCTTTTTTTAAAATATTTCATTATTATAGTTAATATGAACGAATAATTATTAGGTACAACGAAATAAAAAAAAATGATAACAAAAAATGTTACGATTCTAAATTTAGAATTTAAGTACGGGATTTCTTCAATTCTATACTTAAAAACACACTATAAAATCGTGTAACATTGATCACAAGAACATAATTATTGAAAATAAATCAACGAAAGGAAATTATAGCTCGCGTCCACATAATATCGCGAATATCAGAATCCGTGCACATGCTCGTACTCAATGCGTTTTCGATATTTTCCAATCGATTACGCATATAAGTGTTTTAACTTTGCATTATAATGCCAATAGTCTCGGAATTAAAATCACCGCGAGCCAGTTTTCGATCATATTATTATTCGTACGGTTCGGTTCGCACAATGCATAATATCTAATATTATGATCAGTAAAACGTCATAGTTAACTAGAAGTCTACACCTCTGCGTAATTATGTTGTCCGTCGTGCAGTATCCGCCTGTGGTCGTATAGTATTAATTGCGTGAGTCCCCCAATTAATAAATTTTTTAATTTTCTTTCCATAGTCAACGATTCGGAAACTTTTTTTTATAAATAATTTAAAACGACATTAACACTAAATTTGTACGAAATAAAAGATTTTTTTAATTTTTTTCAAACAGCAACATTCGACTTGATATAATTTTAAATCGTACATGTTCGATGTTTTCTTTTTCGATCATCTGTGTTTAAGAAACGCATTCAGAGTTTAAACTGCGCAGTAGAAAAAAAAAAAAAAAAAAATTGAAGAATTGAGAAATTCAAAAAATGATTTCTCTAAAGTACAGCACATCTAAACAGCATATTATTTATAATGCAATTCTTCATGCTCACAAATAGTGGTGTAAATTTAATGCAGTAAAAACCGTAAAAAATTCACAATTTTTAAAATCCAAGAAATTTTCGTCGTATTGGTAACATAAATATTTATTTTAATGTATATATTCGTATTCGTTTTACACAGATAATCATTATTCAATTTATTTATGTAATATTATGTAAAAAGTAATTATAAGTATGCCGATTGAATTTAAATTGATTTTTCTCTGATTCTGTATTTTTACTCTGTCTATTTCCGAATCGTGCCAAGTTAAACACTGTGTAATACACACTTATATAGATTATACAATACAGTAAAATGAACTAACTCATTTTTTTTCATGTCACCCTAAGGATGTTTTTTAATGATATAATTTTTTTTTCAAATCGTACCCTTCAATTTTAACTATCGAATTTTATTCAAGTCATTTTTCTACGAATTTAAAATCAAAATTCGACCGAATAGTTTTCGATTTAAATATTAAGGATAATATTCTCTTGGACACATATTTTAGTTATCAACGTATTACGTAATTATACACATATATATGCATTAAAATTCTCAGAAAAACGACCTGAATAACATTCCGTAGTTAAAATATGGAGGGGAGGGGGTGCCGTTTGAAAAAAATGTTTGTATAACTACAGGAGATAATCCTTGAGATGACGCGGAAAAAAAAAAAACGTTATGGGAAACATAGTTTTAATAGTGCTTTGAACATTCCAAAAAAAAAAAAAAAATTCCAAATTTTAGATTCTGAATGAAGTGAAGAAGCTAGTGATTTTAAAATGAAGTTTAGCAAGCTTATCCGTTCTAATATTCGTGGTGCGAAATATGTCCGGTTTTCTTGTCTATACTTTACTTTTTTACCGTGTCGTTTCTTACTTGTCGAATTTTTCCGTGGCATTATTATACTATTAATATATTAGCAGCGTTCGTTACATTATTATCAAACCATATTTCGGTAAATAATAAATATTTTACTAATTTATTGCTCTGGTGGACGCATGTGTTTTTAATATAATATGTTGACGACATTCTATATCGTATTTTGTCCACGACAATGTTTCTCGTTTCGTTTTTTGCTCAGGACAGGCCTTTACCCTCCGACGGGATCAGCCGTATACGCATATAATATTATTATTATTATTCTACTAACGGTTCTTATATTATATTACATTACGACAACCCTTATTTTTTAGCGAACCCCGGCACAAAGTGTGTAATATACGAAATTGAAACTGTGTAGTACGAATTTGAGTAGTATGTACAAGTAAATTATTAATTTGGACAAAATTAATTATGGTCTTAGAAGTTTATTTGTTATTACCGATAACTATAAAAATCAATTTTATGTTAAATTAACTACGTGTTATCTCCCCTTTTTTATCCTTATTCGGATCATAATAGCTAACTAGTTACAAAATACGTTTGACAATGTTCATTCGTTTTTGTTATGATAACAATGGTATAAAAGTGTTAACTCTGAAACAAATGTTGGTAAAAATAATAAGATAAAGTCTCAATATTTCGATTAATTAATTTCAAAATCAAAACATGTCCTGCATATAAGTTAAGTGTGTAAAAGAAATAAATAAATAATTTACTAGGCATCAAAGAAGATGAGACAAAAGGATGTGCAATAAATAAATTTCATTTTTTTAATGTATTCACGTAAGTAGGTAAACCAGTAACGTGGTTTTAACAAAAAAAAAAAAAAAAAAAAAAATAGGAAATATGTAAAAGATTTTAAACGACTAAAAAAAGGTTTTCTTATAATGATATGGTTGATTTGAGGGGAGGGAGATTGCTGTCTCTATATCGTCTCAATGTACAAAAAACAAAATGTGTGTAGTAAGAAATTTTAGAAATAATAGGGGCTGCATTA
This sequence comes from Stegophylla sp. TES_Ste_2020, assembly GCA_025469315.1. Classification (NCBI taxonomy): domain Eukaryota; kingdom Metazoa; phylum Arthropoda; class Insecta; order Hemiptera; family Aphididae; genus Stegophylla; species Stegophylla sp. TES_Ste_2020. The sequence continues at coordinate 9,266 of JAIPRM010001498.1, forward strand.
CGATTATTATACGTATAGACGCGCGCGAGTATAATAGATTTATAGCAGCTGCTGCTGGCCACGGCTGCTGGGATTGCGGGGGCGCGCAGTAGTGGCCAAAACGTGAACAATCATATTATTATTATTATTATTATTATTATTATTATTATACCACCGACACACGACAACGACAATAATAATAATTCGTGATATACTTATAGTATGCCCGGTGGTGGTGTATTTATGTTTTTCATACTTACGCGCGCGAATATTAAACATACGTAATATAATAATAACAGAACAACAAAAATACGAGCACCGGGGGGAGGGGGGGGGAGGAAGTCGCGAACTGGAGTAAAAGGAACACACGCGGCCCGCCACCGCCTCGACACCGTAATATTACTGTTCGTGACCACGGTAACACGTATCAGTCATGCCCCGAACGCCGTTCACGAACAGACTGGTTTTCCCGGCGGCTGCTGTTTTTTACCACAATTTTTTTTTTTTTTTTTGAACTTAACCGTCGCGCGGTAAATATATTATATTCCGTTTGATATAAAGTTCTATTTTCAGACTACTCGCCGACTTAACGTTGTCGTCGTTGTAGTTTTTTACGATAATATTATTTTACTTACTACAGACGTATATTCATAGCGTTCGGAATTTTATTACTATATTATATTTTATTTATCGCGTATTTTTTAAACGACCACATATTATTATTATTATTATTATTATTATTATTACAGTTCCTATATTATATCACACGAATGAGAAGACGACCTCTAAACGATTTGTTTTGCCGTAAAATCTCAGGTATGTATTCGACCGTTATTTGATAAATATAAGGGTGATTTTTTAAGCGCGCTCACCCCCCATTTTTGGCCGTAAAAATGCAAAATTTGGGATTTTTTTTCGCGGAATGTTCAAGTTACTGTAAAACCAATATTTTTCATAACTCATTTTTTTCATGTCACCTTAAGGGTGTCCCGTGGAGATACAAACTTTCTTTTTTCAAACGGCTACCCCCTATTTTAATTACGAATAATTATATTCGCGTTGTTTTTCTGTGAATTTTGATGTATTGGAATTAAAATTTGAACGAGTAATTTTTGAATTATTCAAATTTAAATATTAAGGAAAATTGTCACTTGGGCACATATTTTAATTTATTCTTAACCTGACGAATACTCACCCCCTTGTGTAAGCACCAGATTTTTTTTTCTTATTAAAAAAAAAAATAAATAAATAAAATTAATATTGTGTGACTGGCATGAAAAATGTAAGAAACTGGAAAACTCAAGTCACATCCCCTCAACAATTTGTTACATTCACCAGTTTTTAGCCTCAGGTATTCGGAGAAAATTCAATCATTAAATTTTCAATTTAGGTACTAGAAGTTTTTAAAACGCAAATTAGTAATAGTGCCTTCGTTCAAAAATAAACGGACGACGCTTACAATAATAAAAAAACGCTATAAATATCGTCTGTATACGTATTAAATAGCTTTTTAAATTCTTAGTTTATTTATATAGTTAATAAAATTAATATTATATAAATTTATATTTTTTTTACAATTTATTCTAGATGAAAAGCATTAAGTTATATTTAGTTTTTCATTAAAAATTTTAATTGAAGCGCCTAGTATGATATAACTGGGAAATGAATACCTATATAATTAAAAACAGTAAAATACATTATTAGGTAGTAGATAGGTATAAAATTCAAAAATAAGGTTTTTTTTTAAGATTTAAATTTTTTTACGCATCGTAGTTGAGGCTAGTAGGCAGGTACCTAGTAAATTACCTACATTCTACATACTAACCTTACCTAACCAATTATATAGTGCGCTGTAAAGCAAATATCAAATAGACTATGTAAACTAAAATATTATATGATGATATCTATAATATATTATACAGGGTGATTCAATAAGCATGCTCACCCGCTTTTTTGGTCGAAAAAATGGAAAAATTTGGAATTTTTTTCGGAAAGTTCAACTTACTATAAAAACTATGTTTTCCATAATTTATTTTTTTTTCATGTCACTTTAAGGATACAAAATTTTTTTAATCAAATGGTACCCCTCCTCTATATTTTTAACAATAGAATTTTATATTCAGGTAATTTTTCTGTGATTTTTGATGTATTGAAATCAAAATTCGAACGAGCAATTTATATTTTACAATATTGCGAATTAATTAAATGTTAGCTGGTGAAATTATGAATTCATAATAATTAGGTAATATGTTGGTAACTTAAATTTGTTCAAAGAGACTATTATTCTTAATAGGTACTTAAATTTGAATAATTAAAAAAATACTCGTTCGAATTTCAATTTCAATACATCATAATTTACGAAAAAATTACCCGAATTAAATTCCATAATTAAAATAAGAGGGTACTACTTGATAAATAAAGAACCTCCAATTTTTTTCATTTTTATGGTGAAAATAGGAGATGAACATGCTTAATTCATCATCATCACCTTGTATGTTCATAGAAATCCAATAACGAACTTAAATTATTTTCAAACTTTTAGAACCACTAAATTATAATTAATTTACTTACAATTTAGACTGGGAATTCACCACCTGACGACCGTATTTTAGATAATTCTCAGTTTTTAATTTTTTTGGTAAAATATTTAAAAGTATTTCATCAAAGAATAAACGAACCTTCTGAAATATTAGTGAAAAAGAAAAACTGAATAACGCCACTTGAAAGCTCATTAAAATTCGTTTTTAACCCACTTTCGAGTGTCTGAAGCTATTTTGAATGGGCTTTGTAAGATAATTCTCAGTTTTTAATTTTTTTGGTAAAATATTTTAATATTACATCTTGATAAACGAACCTTCTGAAATATTAGTGCAAAAGAAAAACTGAATAACGCTACTTGAAAGCTCATTAAAATTCGTTTTTAGCCCACTTTCGAGTGTCTGAAGTTGTTTTGAATGGGCTTTGTATCTAAGTACTCAATCATCCGTGACAAGTAAAATTAAATTTATCGCAAGAGAAAGAGAGGATGTCGGTTGATCTATTTGAAGTGGTGAAGTTACACTGATACAAATCCCCTTGTATTGGCGGTCTTGTGAAGTGTTCTTATAGAATATAATATGTATTCGAATAAAAATATTCCAACATTCTTTTTGTATTCCAATAATTACTTTTTCCTATACGTTACAACGACAAAACATTAAAACACGTATTCCGATTACGATTTTTTTTTTTTTTTTTTAATCGCTAAAAAACTTTTTTTTTCTTAACCCACAAAAATGTGTCGGTGGTTTTTGATTTGTGATCGGAAAAATATTTAAATTTTAAATCACAGATTTTATATAATGAAATAAATATGAGAATCTGTTTTTCTCTTCAATCGCATCATAAATATGGGCCATGTTACGATTATTTTCACACATTGTTGTACGTCATAAAATATTGTATAGTTATTGTACTATACAATAGGTATATTTAAATTATAAGTGTATTAAGTGATATTAAACGGGTCTATTTTATTTTTTGAAATTTTTACTTTTTTGTCGTCAAACGTTAATTTCCTACAACCGTTCCAAAACCGACGTAAACTATGGCCGGGGGAAAAAAAATACGCGTACCTATTCTAAAAGTATATACGAATATATTTTGTGAAAAGTATTTGAAGACACTGATTCTGAATAGCTTTTCGCCCATTTATCGAACATAATAAAATAAAAGTATTTTTTACGACTCTGAACACACAGGAATTTATTTATATACATTTATAACAACGCGTGAAACAAAATTAAACAAAATTAATTACGTAATAACTGTACTCTATTTTCCACTCGTCGACGGTTATTATTATACATATTTTGTTTTTATAATAATATTACCTATTGCCGTACTCACGATTTACGTCCAAAGCCAGCAACGTTTAATTTTATTTGTATAGAAATAATAATATTCCGATTTCATTACCTAATACTTGCTAATAGATTAACGAAAACAAACACATTTATTTTAATGAACGACTGAACTCCTTCGAAGTATTTTTACCGAAAGACATACAATTTCAATTCGATTTTTACTTAGCTTAAAAGTAGGTTGATTGAATTTTCACCAATTTACGAAATAATAGATCTTTTCCTAGTCTCCTGTTGATTTTAGAAAATCAGTTGTACGTTGCATATGTCATGCCATCAAATTATGTCATAATAATACACGGGGGTGTTGAGCACTTAATGGTGTGAATATATGTTTGTTTACGTAACTGGCTGAAATGAGCGCAGCGTTTGTGGTTTCAAAATAAATATACGAATAAACAAAAATATTTTTATTCGTATTCTATACATACATATATTATGTATATATATTTTTTAAACGTCTACTGCACATTTTAATATGAGCTTCGTTTTAATAAAATAAAATTTGAAATGAAATTGCATTAGTGTTTACTACTAGTAGTGTTGTAAAGCATTCGAGTATATATTATTTTAAATACCGGAGTATTGAATACGTTCCATTGAATATTTGGATTCAGATAAGGATTAAAAAAGACTTTAATTAAATTATATCAACTCAAAAACGTTGTCAAAAGTAATCGAACTTAATTAAACTGTTTGTTTAGTTGCTCTGTAAAATACTCATTGAAAAATTCGAGAAAAAATTTTACCTTTCACTTTTTGACTTAACCATACCTTTTGGTGCTTTTCAATTTTATTTTTTTACTATACGTCCATATGTGTGTGCGTATTACTCAGTAGGAAATATTTGGGACTCTCAAGACTTCATTACGTTTATGCCACGACATGTTCGGTTTTTAAATAAAAAAATTTTAATTCTCATTTTGAATCAATGTTAAATAACGGTTGAAGTTCCACTCCTGTTCTCTTATCGCGCATTAAGTCTGATGAATAAATTTATTTGCGCTGACTTTTCGACGAATATTGTACCTGTACTTTTTAGTTTTCGCAGCAGTCGTTTTTGAAAACGATTATTATTGAAACGGCAATACAATTTGTTCTTGACTGCCAATCATAACCTAGTTTTCGTTGAATGGTTTAGAAACGTATATCATACGCGATATCATAAAAGTGACTTCTTACAAATTTTTCAAATGTACCTAATAATTTATTTGGTTATGCAACTGAAATCTAAACGACGGGATATAATACGATATATACGTTATAGGTATTGGGTATAAAAAAAAAAAAAAAAAAAATTACGATTCCGCTAATAACTGAATTATTCCATTAAAAACCGGTCACGTAGTTTCGTCACGGTCGTTTTAATGCAGTACGTCTTGTTCAAGCTTCATGTACGAGCTGCGTTTATACACACGTCATATTATTATTATACTCAATCATAAGTCAATGGTTATTGTTATAATAATATTATTGGGTAGTTATTAATATTATTACACGAAGAACAAATATGGTTTTGGTGTAAAAATATGTCATGATAACAATAATAATTCATATTGTATTGCCATACAATTCGAATTAATGACTTTCTCCGGATATTCGGAAAAACTCGTGTTATTGATTGTGTTATTTGTACGGTATTGGTTTATTGACGTTTTGTTCTTATGAGCGTGTACGTTTGTCTTGTCAGCTAGTCGGTCAAGGAAGACGGCCCCGTCTTTGGGAAAGCCTTTGACTCTCTCGCGAAGGATTATTGAGAATTTGAAATGGTAAGAAATAGGGCAAAACGATTGAATGCGTTTTATTTGAAAAGAATATCCTTTATTTGTGTAATATTGTACAGTCGTTACGAATGAATTATATATATAAAGTCATGTTAAATGATTCTCGTTTCTATAGTTGTTACTTGTTAATGATCTACAATCAATGAGATTTTTTTTTTTTTCTGTAAAATATTATTTAAATTTACAGTTATTATCATTACCATAAACAAAAGCCCGGATTCATCGGAACACATGTTATTCTCAAACTTCAACCCTCCTCCTCACTTGTTTTTTTTTTCTTTTCTTCTCGTCACAGACATTTTCGTATCACTCACCATAGTTGTTTGTTATTAAAAGCACTTAAGTATGTGTATGTTTAATGGCATAAAGAAATACAACAACAATTAATTTTGCTAGCAAAAGTATTAGTATAATATTGTATTTTGTGGTATAATATTGTGCTTGAAATGATTAATCGCTGATAATATAACGTAATTATTTTCAAACATTAGACACATTCAACCAACTTCACGCGAAATGTGGGTACATCAATAAATATCAGTTTACCAGTCATTATATTTATTATATTATTTAAATAATGTTCATCGTTCACGTCAGTGTCTTAGATGCATTTATAACTTAATTGTAATTAATTCCTTAATTGTATCTAAATACTTAATTGTATTAGATTTCTTTGGTAAAGTTCATATTTTTTGTGAAGAGATAAATTTTTTATTTATTTTATTTTTTTTAGCAATGAATAATTATAATTTAATCGAAAAATATTTCTTACTTTGTCTTATGTTATGTCATAGATCACAAAACCAATTTTAAAGAAGAGGATCCACTGTATTTAGAATTTTTTGATATTTTGTTGTTTAACAATTTAATTTTTATTGAAAATAAATAATATTCAAATGTTACTTACATATTTTAATAATTTCACCTACTTTAATAATAATTTTAAAAAAATTATCTTGTATCTTAGATAAAGAATCTACAATGTCTTGTGTTTAAAGGCAAAAAAAGCATCTGTGAATGTGAATTTATAATATATTAAGCAATCATGAAAGTGTTGAATTTATCCAGTTCGTTGTATCTAGAAATAAAAATAGGTAAAAATAAAATAAAATACGTACCTAATGTCTTGCACGTAGACACTTTTTTTCAAGAATTATTACTACAATATTATTGCTTACTAATTTACTGTAATTAGTACTTACAATATTGAGTAAACTTACGTTGACTTGTCTCGTGTTCTCATGACCATTATTAGAATTCATTTACTTTATTCATATAAACCGAATTGAATCGGTTTATTGTTTTATACTATTGTTTACGTCTGTCGTAACTAAGAGAAATATGAAAAAATTGCCATTAGGAGATTTAAATTATGTTTCAACATAAACGTGTATAAATAAATATGTGCACCTCGACCATAAAAAAATATGTCAGCCTTTTCGTTATTTAGGATTCAGATCAAACCGCAGTTTGAGTTTTTATTTCATTCTCAAAGTAATTATTTACCGAATTCGATAAGATATTACTTTCCTTATGGTTTTTACTATTATTGATTTGATCTGTGGTAACGTCTTAAATAGGTGCTAAGGACAAAACTATTAATGTCTTAATCGATAAAAAAAAAAAAAAAAAAAAAAAAAAAAAAAAATACGCGAATGTTCAAATGCAAAATACAACCGAAAAACGAAAAAAAAAAAGTTGAACCCGTAATCACCTCACTTCAAATAGTATCTATTTCGTTAATTTTATTTCAAACTAATAGTAATAGTTCTAAAATTTCACTTTCTTACGAAGAGGGGTTGAAATGTACACAAAATAGATATAGGATCCTTCGACTCTATTAAGTAATAAAATACGTACCTAATGCTTAGAAAAATATACACGATTTAAGTATTTAAATTTATTTAGATATTTTTAATCCTACATAAAGTTAAGAAATGTTCTTTGTCGTCTCCACCTCGAGAAAAGAATTAAAACATTTACTTTTTCATTTCCAACAAATTCATTCACATTCCTATTCTTAGACGGTATTCGTTCCTTCATTTGTTTCCCCAAAAAGGAACCAACTCGAGGAACCGTTCTTTTGAAACACATTCTTTCCACAACACAGTAACGAGCAACTTAAAAGACATTGAAGTCGAAAGATAAGCCCCCATGGTATGTCATGGTATGTACACATTTAGTTTCATCAGGACAAATAGAACTCGGCTATAGCCAGTAGATCGTAATCTTCGCGACATGAGATCATTACTCAATATCCATAATATGCACCTCCCGTGTCTTTTCAGTTACTGTGCACTGTGCAGTGTTTCCCAACCTGTTGAGTCACGGCTCAGAGATGGGTCACAAATTTCGTCTTAAGCAAATATTATGGTTATGATTTCAGAAACGTGTGGCGTTAAAGAAAACTTCAATATTTTTCAACCATTAGTGATGAAATGCTATTAAAAATAAATACGAAATATTCAGATCCATAAAGAGGACATCGTAAATGATATACCTATTATTTTCATTCACTGTTCGAACTATCTGCATTATTCTGCTGTAATGTAACTAAACAAGGAGAATGTTATCGTCACATGGTTTAAATGTGTATGAGTAAAAATTTAAAATGTCACAATGATTATTATTGTATTAAAATTATAATATAATAAATACTTGATCAGCAATCCAAAATTTTGGTTCATTGTAGTGCTCAATGTTGATTATCATGATGATAATAACAAAAAAACACATGTTATTTAATATATTGGTGACCCCCAGTTTGAGAATCGCTAGTCTAGTGCATAAGCCTAATTTATAAATAATAACCGAAAGTCATAAATTAAATTTATATGTATATACATAAAATAGTTATACATATATTTATTCTATTATTTGGTGTTATGTACTGTTTTTTGTTTTGGTAGTCGATACATATCGATTACCTGCTTATGAAATATGGAAAAATACACTTAAAGTGGAAATTAATAGTTTTTATTATAAAAGTGTGCTTTGTGTTGATATCATAATAATAATACCTAATAAATTAGTTTTACACCTTTTAACTGCTGGCACCTAATCAACATTTTCCAAGCGCTTAACTCATTGTAAACTTATTATAAAAAATTATGGGAGTTTTCTTCGAGTTCAAGAAACTTACAGCGAAATTCAAAAACAGATTTCAATATCATTTTTGCCCAAAATAGTGTATTCAATAAAATTAACTGATACGATTACATCGATATTGCCACTGTTTGAAAAACTCGATTAATCCTTACGTATAATAGTTAGTAAAATTGTAATTATTATTCTTTGAATTGGATTTTTATCTACGTGGTTTTTACGACGACGAAGAATACCTTTAAAAATCAAAAACGTACTTTTTACACAATTTGAATAATATATTATTATAAAAATAATAACGTTCTTCTTCAATTTTTTTGTTTTTTAGGAACTGAATTTCAACATGGTCATGTAAAGAGATTTCGCACTCCGGAGTATCAAATTCATGCTAACCCCGCGATTCCTGAATAAGTATCAATGGTATGCTTATCAAAATCTAATACAAATTTTAAATAATGCAAGTCGAGTATAAATTAATATTTTAATAAAGAGTTAGAGTAAAACTTAAAATTATAAACTTTACGAAGGGTGGTGTAAAAAATTACTACTCACATCGGGTATGGTACATATAAATCGATAAATCTGTATAATTTTAAACGCTGAAACGATAAAAAAATTAATTAAAAAAAAAGTAGCGTAAATCGTTGAGATTTTATATTACAAGAATATCGAATGCATAATATTATTATTATTATCATCATCTATAAATATTATTATTTATTTCATTTTTTTCAAACTAAAATTGGAAATTGCGTAAAATAAAAACCGTGTCGTTTGTTCGGGAATTGTTTTGCTCCTGTGCAAAATGCTGAAGTAAATAAATATATTAAATGGTGAAAATTCAAAATGTTTAGCGTAATTACTTCTCGGATTAGGATTTAATGGAAAAACGTGTGCTATACGTATTTTTTTTTTATTACTCCTCGTATTTTTATTTTTTTTTTTAGAAAACCCGTGAAAAACTCCAAAACTCTCTCCAATAAAGTAATAAAATAACCATTGTTATAATTTTCGACAAATAATAAACCGATTTTTCAGTTTTTATATCTCTTAGCATAATATAATATTATCTATATTTTATCCTAGTTAATCTATAAATACTCGTTATTATAGGCACCTGCGTCCAGCCTCTTGTTTTACGCGCAGTACGACACGCTTTGTGCAGTACAAAATTATAAACGTGCAATACCAAAAAAAAAATATATATATATATATATGCGTAGAAGCTATGTGTAATACAATAATTTACAATCCTAATAACATCATTCGGAGTTTTTTGTTTACACTATCAAAACACTAACCACCTTCCTACAGATATTCGATTGGACTATTGTAGAACCAAATACTGCTTGTTTTACGCTTGCGTTTAAAAAAATTAGAAATAAACTTCAACTACCATGCTTCCAAGGGCACACCCAAGGGGGGGGGGATACCAGGCTGAAGCCCCCTCAAGATGTTTTCAACATTTATTTGTCTCGGATATATTTTTGTAATTTCTGATTATTATATACTACAGACTTCAAATTTTCTGTTCTTTTAGAACAATAATATAACTGCATAAAATAATAACTAACCACTGTAATCGAAGCACAGCTTTGCTGTTGTTCTTATAATTTTCGGATAGTAGACAAGTGGAATGAAATATTTAAATAATTATTATAAATCTCGTGTTATAGTTATGTTATAATATTGTTTCGAATTAAAATAATAAATAAAAACAGTGTGTAGTTAAGTTTTAACATTTATCATTCGTTGAATTTATTTAAAGTCATCGTCATTTTCGTTATTCAGAGTTGTTCTTATTTAAATTACATAATTTATTCCGGTTTCTATTACAAAACGTTTGACTTCGGTATATGGTAAGTACCGATTTGATATACAGATTTTTCTGAGTTTTTTTTCATGATAAATGGCGTACTATACGTATAATAAACGACTAGCATAATAATAGGATAGGTAATTTTTCTTTATCTGAATGATAATTTCTTAGGAGCCTCCCAAAAATAAAAATCCTGGGTGTGCCCTTATACATACGCTTCTATAATTTTATTATTATTAATGGTATTATTAAATTGTGTACAATGAACTTTATTTTTCTCGTAAAATTACCATATAATGTACACGTACACGCACAGTGTTTTAGATTTATCGCAAATTATAATTGCGTTTGTAAAATGCAAATAATTACTAATATTTATAAAAAATTATACTCGTTATTTCCATTCATTACAATACTTTTGCAGTAGAATACAATATTTAAAAATCGTATTGCGTTATGTAATAACATAACAAAAACTGTGCAGGCGATGTTTACAATAAGATGCGGTGATGTGTAAAAAAATAATAGCATGATAACATAATTTTATTGTTCATAATAGAAAACCAAAGAATACACATACAATATAACATAATAATAATAATATATAATATTATATAGTACTCAATAATTATTATATTATTGTCAACTCGTAACACAAAAACGTAATTTTTTTCTTCCACAATAATTTCTTTGTTGGTAAAAATAGTGACAAAAAAAAAAAAAAAAAAAATATAAACCAATTCTACTCAGTGGTGGTTATAGGAGGGGGGGAGAGGAATAGGTGAATCGCTTTTCCCTTGAGATTTAATTTTTGTAAATATTACACCTTTATCTCAGAATAAATAAAACTATAGATAGTGCACTCTGGATATATCGAAAAAGAAAATTGGTTTGATGATTATTGATAAAGTTATATGTTTCAATATGAATTTGTTTTCTGATAATTACATTTTTGTTTTTATGTAGGGGTACTTTCCATTTAAATTTAATCTGGTCTAATAATTAATAAATCAAGGAAAAATTTAAACAGTTCTAAATGTAGAAACATAAATCTGAAGATAAATATATATTTTTAAAAAAATTTTTATGTTCAGTGAACACTAAAAGCAAATTAGTTATGAATGTTATGGTAATGTGATGAATACTGTGATTAATAAACATTTTAATAGTGTTAGTTTAATTTATATATTAATAAATTATACAGAATTTTTTAACAACATTTTTTCCAACTAATGGGTTAGATCTCTAATTTAATGTCTAAAATCAGTATTTCGAAGTATTTATTATGTGTTAAGTTTAATTTTTTTACTTCTAAAAATTAATGTTACTTTAACACAACGGAATTTTCAAAAGTTTTATTATTATAATTGTTATAGATATACAGATAGAATGAAAACATTCTTTCATACAAAAAGTCTGAAATTACGACGATAACAGCAATCTGTAATTATTATAGTTACAACAGGAACAAAATTTAATCCACAATGACCAAAATCTGCATAAAAACGTATTGTTAACTTTTGTGCAATTTTTCTGACAGTAGCGTAGTGTAGAATACAGCGGCTTGGAGTGGAGATCAGATTTTCCGCCCCATTTTAGAAAAAAAATTTCTTTTTTTTTTTACTCGTTGCTTTAATTTTCAATTAGCTTTTTTTTTGTTTACCTACTATTCAATTTTCAAAGACCTTTTTTTTTCAATCGCTGCTTTTCAAATTAGCGATAAGATGAAACGATCATTTTGCCGCTCCTCCTAAGAAATGCCGCACTCAAAAAGTGCCGCTCAAGGCGGAACCCCCTCCCCCCGACACTACGCCATTGGGTCATTGATTTCTACGGGAAAGAGGAGGGGTCTAATGTTGAAAACCTCTCTTGTCTACGAGTCTTTGGGTAAATAATTCATTTTTTGAATTTTTTTTTTAGTAAGATCCATTTTTTTTTTTCAAAAAACAAAGACCTATTTTCGGAAGCTGTATTATTAATACTAAAGAAGAGCCGAATTCACTATTGTATTTTGAGAAGTTTTTTGGAAGGTTCATTTAAATTTCATTTAAAACTTCTTTGAAAATTTAAAACCACTCAATCATCTTTGACAAAGAAAATCGTAGTTTTTTTTTGATGAAAATCGATTTACACTTTTTCACAGATGAATATAAGTGTGTGAAAAATTTCGTTGCATTCGAATTTTGTCGAATAATATCGCCTTCCAAAGTTTCTGCATACTTCTTCCGGCCAATCACTCTGAATACGCGTCGTAACGCACAGCGCCGCCGCCGCCGGTACGTGCAGAAATTGTGTTACCTATTTAAATGATCGAAATTTTAATCGTCCAACGGCGATAACTGTTTTGTTGATTTCCTGTGACGACTCCGGTCTCGTCAGGCGGAAGAGTGTAATAATAATAATAATAATAATAATAATAATTTTGTGATCAGACTCGGTTATTCGAGACCGTTAAATCGATATGATACATCTGCAGCCCCGTTCACCGGGATAATTTTCCACGAAATTGTCGTCCGAAATTTGTTACGGTACGTTAATATTATTTTGTATATACAAATCGCCGAAAAATTATTGTATTGTGATATTTCCAATTCTTTTAAACTACCTGTTGCGTATAGTTTTGATTCGTTTATAACGAAACTATAATAATACGTATATATCAATATGTATATCGACGAATATTTTCGTGAAATTCTTTTCGGTTTTAATTTCTCCCGTCAGAAATCTACTTTTTCCGTTTAGATTCCGCTCGCGTGTCATATTGTTGTCGTATTATAAATTCAAAGATAAAAAGAGATTCGAAATCGGGGAAGGTTGCTACTACTACCGCTGCAGTATTTGGTGACAGGACAATACCATTTTTTTTTCAATCGCACGCGTGTTACATGTACGTTGTGTTGTATACGTGTATTGATAAATAAATAAATTCGCAATATGTACCTATATAATATTATATATATATATATATTACACTGTCATCGTTCTTATTTCATATTATATTATTATTGTCAGTGCCATTTAACATTCGACGCATGAAAGGGAAATTCGGACGGCGACGACGTCTTTCGTTCAATTTACACCAAATTATCGATTCGTTTTCACCGATTGTAACGCGCGCGTGTGAGGACCAAAATTAAAACGAAAGCGACAGTCTTTCGTTTTTTTTTTTCTCTCATACCGACGTTATTATAATATTGTGTTGCCCATAGAAGGACTTTATATATTTATATACTATATAGGTATATGTATCTATTATGAGGACGAACAGTGTTTATTGTGACTAATCAAATATTGTTATCTTATAAAAATTCGATTACAAAAAAAACTTTCTTTTCATATCGAAACAAAAACTGCGTAATTCGAGTAGATACAACAGCACCGTATTATTGTTGCATTTTTTTTTTTTTTTTTTATTATTATTATTACTTATTAAAATATATTGCAGTTATTAATTTTTATCGTACAAATATGTTGTCCGTTATAACGCCTTAAGCGTGGTATACGTATGTATATGATTTCTTCATCGAGTAGTTGTTATCTTACACAATATATTCTTCTGTACCTGTTGTTAAAACCTAATGATCTACACATATTTTATTTGCGACCCCCGCCCCCCTTGGAGATTTTCGAAAAAAAATTTTCTGTTTAATTTGGCATATCTCGAATTATTATTGAAGACAAAAAATAAACTATAAACATAATCAAATATATTGAACTAATAACAAGTCTCACCACCCCCCCTCCCCATCCCCAGGTTGGGAAACACTGTTTTACACCAACTATAACCGAACACTAAAAATTTAACTATTCTTCCAGAAGCTTCTTCTAACAGGTGTTAATTATATAAATACGTATAAAGTAACAGAAAATTTAATTTATCTATGAAAAATTTAAATAAGTTTTTTGAGAAAAAATTGTTTTTGGAACAAAATAATTTTTTCGAAGACTATCTTCGACAAAATAAGTTTGAAGTTAAAATAATTATCTAACATTTTCAGTTGACAATACTGGTTGGTAAGACAGGTAAGAGTAGTCCAGCACCGGACGGATCGTAATTATTTACGTAGTCGTTATAATATTATGTTACACATTATGCAACAATTATTAAGTAAAAATAACAGTAATTATCCATAATAAATGAAATCAATAAAAAAGGAAATCAGAATTCGAGTTAAATTAATTTAATGTGCGCAATTATTATAAAAACTAAGGATAATAGTTAATTTGATGCGTCATTAAATTATTGCTCGATAAAGAAAACACGTATTCTCTACTATGCGGTTATATATCTATAAAAGCATTAGGTTCCGAGTAACCTAACAGGTAGGTAGGCAGTTGTAGTTGAGGTTTCGTGGACGGACGTGTTTTAAATGTAGATACCTACCGGGACCTTGAGAAAAGTCGTCTCTCCTTGGCCCTTGCCCTCAGTGGGTAGGCCTGGTAAGTCAGAGCCTACATACTCTTTCAACACATTTAAAGAATAATCCAAAACAATATCATTAAAAGTTATTTGATTTTTCGTTTTAAATAATATACCTACTCACTCATTATTAGTATTAGATAGTTATTATTACCGTAAATAATATATTTTAACTAATATAGTTAGTCTAATACCATATTATACGCTTCTTCTCTAAGAGATTCGACTTAAATGTCAATATTTTTGTTTCCATGCTCAAAAATAAAATATATTTCTAGCCGACGCAATTAAAAAAGGTCAAGTAGTAACTGAGAAATGAAGTCATATTGCATAATATTAAGCGCTACCTAGTAAATATTCATGCGTTTCTGTCGATCAGTCTTCATAATAAAACTAGACAAATCTCAAAAATACAAAGATATTGCGATTTTCCAAACTATTTTCATCATTATTTTCCGGACACTCTGTGATTGAATTAAATATGAGAGTAAAAAAATAGGATAAATACAGAAGCGAAGCAATTGGTTTTACCGTTTTTCAAATCTAACGTTACTCGTTACACACGTCTGATTGAAATCGAATTAAATTAATGTGCATTTTGAATATTTATAGAATTATTATTAGGTACCTATAGACTAGTTCAATATCCTATATACCGGAAATGTGTTATCTATGGTGTTTTTTATTATTATTATTATTTTTTTTTTTCAAAAAAACGCCTCAAGGGCAAAGAGTACAAAACAAATTAGTGAAACTAGTAAACTAGTTATTTATAAATGACGTCGACGTGAAATTATACTTTTAATTACATGGCGAATAAAACTATATGAACTCATATTACATTTAATCATAATTTATTAAGTATTAAAATTACACATAAATTTACTTAAAAAATTGGAAACAAAATACGAAGTTAGTAATTATATCAATATAAATCATCTTAAAATTCGGTTAATTTGAGCGAACTTGTTATTTATTTTGTCAACAAAGATGGATGTGGAAAAACGGAAAAGACCGTAATGAATCAATAGCGTAACTTTCATTTTAAGAGAGAATAATACTTTTAAGGACAATCAATCAGATTATTTAACAACGTATATCAACATTTCTCCTACAATCCACAAATTTTCGAGTTTTCAGGTCTGCTACATCCCGTGCCTCGTGAAGCAAAGTTCTAGGTTCACACACAAACTCAATATCCTCTTACAGCAGTGTATCAGGGTTTACAACAATTAAACTGGTATTTGTGGTTCCTTAAAAAATGTGCAGCGAAACCAAAAAATATAATAAAAATAACTTTTATTCCTATTTACAATTATTATTTTCTTATTGACAATTAAATACTATTACAATTATAATTAATAATAATAATAATTATAATAATACTATTATACGTAATATGTTATTATTTAACTTATATTTTAGGAGGGTAAATTTTTTCAGTGTTAATCAGTATATTCTTTGGAATACACATTGGATAAAGTATAGGTACTCGATAATTTAAGCATAAGAACAATTAGGATGGAGTTAAGCCGCCTCAATATAATCAACCCCCTCCCAGGTTTTTAGAAATCGTATGTAGTAAAACCAACCATAGGGGGCTGAAGCAAACAAATATGTTAGCCTCACCAAAATGTATATCCTAGTCGTGTTCTGAATATAAGACATGGGCAAACAAAATAAAATTAGACCCAATAGATATAAGTATAGACAGAAGTAGTAACTATAATATTTAGATAGATAGCATACTAAACCATCAACGTGTGGTAGATATAGCATAATGAGTACCGACTACCGAGGTATGAGTTTAACTGGTTTGAGGTTCACAGGTGGCTAAGCCCCCAAAAATCACTCAAAGCCCTTTCAGATTTCTTTTTAAAAATGTTTCTGTAAACAAATCAACAAATTAAATCCTCCCTTCTCCAAATTTTTATCTTAATTGATATAATTATAAATAATTATTGAGATTAGGTTTCTCAGGCTTAGAACAAGTTTTATGAGGCTTTGATTGAAAAAAACAAAAAAAACGTTAATTTAATTAGAAATAAACTTACAAAAATAGATATATTTCTAAAATTCTAGATTTATCCCAAAAGTTAACAAATTAAAAAAAAAATTTGTGCACTACTATTGGTACTAAGTGACAATTTCGTGTTACTAGTGCCTTTACTTTTGAAGAACAAAATAACTAGAATCGATAACATGAAAATCTAGTTAACGGCATACTTTATCGTTTTCACATAGGTAATTTTTCTTTATGCTTTTGAAAACTATTGAGATTTTAGAAAAATTAACTCTTTAAAAGTACCCCATATGATCGAAATTTACTAAAGAAAACCTACGCTACACGTACGAATCCAAGCCCTCTTCAAGTTAGAATTTCTCTAAAATAATTAAAATATTTTTATCGACAAATTTTGGATTAGAAGAAGCATTTCAAAAGACGTTTTTTGATTTTAGGTAACAGTCGTATAATTTATTTGGGAAGGAGAAATCTCCCTAGCTAGTTACGCATATAATACCTTCCTGTACCTGTACTATTATATACTTATTAGAACGGAAAAAAAAACAAAAAAAAAATTGTTCAACATTTTATACGCTTTAGTAAAAAAAAAAAAAACAACTGTGAAAAAACACAAGGTCAGAACCTTGTTGGTTGTAATATACATTAAAAAAACGGTCCTCTACTGTATAATAGCTCACCGTGTTGATATTACACTCAAATGATCAGTGGATATTATTTAAAAAGATACGGAAAATTGATAAAACAATTTCTTCTTCGAGCAGAAATCGATTTAATAATATCCGTTACAAATCGTCCGATCGTTTTCTGCTTTCTTCGATAAATCTCGAGTCGTCAAAAGCGTTTTGCATGGAATGTCGTACGGACGTCAATTTTTTACACTTTATGAGTATTAATAATTGATGGGCAGTAAAAACACACGGGCAGGGGATACATTGATTAAGCGTCGTACGCTCGTCTCGCTTCACTTACTTCGACCGCGGGCCGGCCAGCGCAGGACATACGGTCGTGTATGTACAGTGATAAATTATTATTATTAAAAATTTGAAAGCAACGATCGAAAAATGATCGTGAAAATACAATACACAGTATATATTACATAGAAATATATACGCATTATACATGCATAGGTATCAATCAAGGACGCCCGCAGGGGGGCCCGAGGGGAACGTTCCTCCCTCTCTTATTAAAAATCGGCATGAATCATGATATTTAAAGTACTCACGACTAGGGCTCGGATTCGTATATGCATTTGCATATTACATTTTCCGGTCGATCGTTCGTTCGTTCGTTCGTATCGCTCAATGAGCACAAAAGATTTGTGTTCCGTGAAGGTGTATCTATTTTTTATTATAATACGTATTTATAAGCTAAGTATATTTTCGCATATTAATAATGTTTTGACTCCAGCGGCGTGCCTGGGGCAAAAAAGAGAGCGTCAGAGGAATTTCCTCCAAAACGCTATGTTTTTCCAGTAAAATACTTACTGTGTATTTGTAATACATTATTATACTAGCTGTACTCGTGCACTTCGTTGCCCGCGTTAAAATCAGTTCAGTCCGTATAAACAAAATGAACTCTTCGATTTTAATTATTTAAATCTTCGTGTCGTCGTGGTTACCAAAGTACTTTACTGACTCATCTGAATCCCGTCAAATTCGGGTCAGCCGTTTCGAAGATTAACCGTACTAACGATTTTTTTTTTTAATTTTTTAGTTATGTTGAGGTTGCCTCTAGAGCTTAGATCAGTAGTTGGCAACTTGCGGCTCTTGAGGATGCATATCAAAAACGAGATTTTTCTTTCTATTTACAGTTTTTATTACAAAATTATCACTTTTCTTCAGACAACATAGTTTATAGTTGTATCTAGCCCAATAACGACATAATTAATAATATAACAAGTATAAAGAATATTGACGGCTAAAAAAAAAAAAAAAAAAAGTTACTTACACAAATAAAACTTCTTGGTTTTGCATTTTTTAGAAAAAATAGCTTTTTCCTATGAAAAAATTGCCGACCCCTGG
Source organism: Stegophylla sp. TES_Ste_2020 (assembly GCA_025469315.1). Classification (NCBI taxonomy): domain Eukaryota; kingdom Metazoa; phylum Arthropoda; class Insecta; order Hemiptera; family Aphididae; genus Stegophylla; species Stegophylla sp. TES_Ste_2020. The sequence continues at coordinate 28,322 of JAIPRM010001498.1, forward strand.
TCCAGACTATTTTATGTTATCATAGTAATCAAGTTCAAAAATGTGTTTACCTAAGCATACTGCATACTGGACTTGCAAATAACATTGCCTAATTATTTGAGAAAAAGTATTTCTGCTCAATTAATTTTAAAAAGTAACTATACAAAATAATTTAATGATAGGCTTAGATCAGTGGTTCCCAATGACATTACCTCTCCCTTATGGGTATATTTTATATTAAGAGGGGAGTTTTACTAAAGGGAGTACTAAGGGGGTGATTTAAACTATATTCCTTTCTATATTAATAATTGCCAAAAAAAAAAATGGTCATCACTAATGGTGATGGCCAAATGTAATATTATATTTTAGGTTTGTAGAATGTACAATATGTAGATTAGAAATATGCGAAAAGGGGGATTTATAATCTATTGAGCCAGATATCGATTCATTAGTAGGAAAATATCAACCTCAATGCAGTCATTACCATTAGTCATGTGGGTATTTTTTGTACAATTATTTTATACGAGAAAAGTTTGTATAATTACATTTTTATTCATAAGTAAATGTTGTTTAGTTTTGTTAAATATATTTCTTTTTATATAAAAATTAAACAAGTTTTATCTGTTTTACTTAAATTTATTAAGTAATTCATAGCTATGATAAAAAAAAAAAAAAAACGTATTTAGAGGAATCCAAGGAAGAAACGATGGAAAAATTATGAAACGTAAAAGATTTGTTAATTTAGATTAATACATTTTAAAATCATTAGACACATAAGTAATAGATATAGTAGATTTACTGACTTAAAAAAAAGTAAATACTTACCGATGTTGACGAAAATACCTGTCGTATGTTAGTCGCAATGTATTAAACGTTTAAAATATTAAATACTAAAAATACAAAAAAAAAAAAAAGCCAGACATACTTCGCACGATGGGTGTACTTCGCACGACGGGTGGTATTCTCTTGACGGGCGTATTAAATTTTAAAGAAATGATAAATCATTTATTCAGTAAAACGATTCTGAAC
>JAIPRM010001499.1:0-37517 GCA_025469315.1 Stegophylla sp. TES_Ste_2020
TCACTTAATATCATATTTTGTTACATGTTAATACATTTGTAGTGTATATTTCAATAATACATTAATTGAATAAATGCATGCATATTTTGTACGTTTTAGTGCATATAATTCCGGGTCTGATATTTTTTTTTCTTATATTATTAACTTCCTTCGTTCAGAATCATTTTACTAAAGAAATGATTTATTGTTTCTTTAAAATTTAATACGCCCGTCAAGAGAATACTACCCGTCGTGCGAAGTATGTCTGGCTCTTTTCTTTTATGTATAATAAAGTGCCTAATTTTAAGTAAAACTAACGACTTTCGTAGAAATTCTAACTTCAAATGGATAAAAAAAAAAGTTGATTTATGATTTTCAAGATTTTTCAGGTCAATTAGACATATATGTCAGTGAAATCATATTAAATTTTCAGGTCTTAATACCAAAAATGAAAAATTTTATTGCATAAAAACTAACAAGAAAAAATAAAAAATAAATAAATAAAATAAACATCATTGTAAAAACATTAGCTTCTTCACTCCGTTTAGAATCTAAAAACTCTACTTCAATATTTTTGTATTATAAACACTCAGTACTCACTTCAAATGCAAGCATGCATGCACACACACATACAATTATATATAATTTAATTAATTCATATTTTATAGTATGTATTCATTAGAATTATTATTAATATTATTTTACATCTTTAGATTGACTTAAATGAATTTAATGTACTGTAAAAAGTAGATGAGTGAAAATAATATTTATGTAATAAATTTGCCTTGTACATATTGGCTATGAATTATGTTTCAAGTGGTTGATTTATTGTATATAGTCAGGTCCACACTATAGGCTAAATGACAAACGAATGAATGTCTTCATATATGATCGACCAGACAACAATAACTAAATGAATTTGCTTTCATTGAGTGTTTGGCCCATAATGTGGAAGCGATTTAAAACAAACTTCATGAAACAAATATCTCCTGTGGGTCACAAGCCTAAACTACAATAATGGGATTTCTAATAATACTTAGTATTTAAAGTTTTTATTAATAATTATTTAAGATTAATTTTTATAAACTATAGTTTTAATATTGTCTTGAAGATTCAAGCATATTTTATTTTTAATATGTATTTTATTATCAATTAAAAATGTTTATATTTACTTTTGTTGAGATACTACATCTCCTGTGCCAAATAACGGACAAGCTGTTAAGTTTTGGTTTAGAGATGGTTCAATAACACTCATTGGCTGAAGTGTTCGTAACTGTGACATTAATGCATCAATAAAAGAATCATAATCTTCTTCAGGTTTTGAACCCTATAACAAAATCGAACAGTTAAAAATTAAACATAAACATGCAATTATATTTTAAAAATATAAATTTTTTATTTTAATTACCTTTCGATATCTTTTTTTTGGAATCAATGTAGAACTTACATCTTTACCTTGACTTTGTCTACGTTTCGCATAATACTGTCTGCGTTTCATACGCTTTTGATCTAAAGTAAAATTAGTTAAATATCAGTAAAAGTATATTGAAATTAGTTGAATAATTAGGTAAAATATATATTACCTTGAGGGTCTACATTCATGTCCATTGACATATTCATAGAATTATTCATATCTGCTGGGTCTACAATTCTAGTAGAATTTTGAGGAGATACTAGTTCATCAGATGACATAATTTCTCTCTTTACTTCTCTTTCAGGACTAAATCCAGATGAAGGAGCTAATGGGGGAACAGATGCATGCCCTTCATTTTTATATTCTTCTTCTATACGCTCTTGCTTAATTGCTGAATTTATAGACTCCATTATTGAATCAGTAGTAGCAGCTGGTCGAGAAGATTGTGTTACCAACTGTGGCGGGGGTTGTGACTTTGGTTGTAGTTGAATTAAAGAGGATGGTGGAGGTGATGTTTGTGTACTAGGTGTTTGAATTTCAGTCCGTTGTGGTATAAATGCAGATTTAGGAGATTGTGGCTCTAGTTTAAGAACCTGAGGTTGAGATTGAGGTTCACATTTTTGTAATTGCACCTGAGGCTCAAGTTTTTGTAGTACCAAAGGTTGAGAGTGTTGAGACTCAGGTTTTTGCACCAGAGGTTCAGGTTCAGGTTTTAGCAACTGAAGTTGAGATTCAGGTTTATCTTCTTTTTTTGGTGAAAGTAAAGAAGGAAATAATAAGGATGGTGTCGGTGAAACAGGTCTTGCAAGTTGAGCTTCAAGAGAAGGTACAATTGGTAAGCTTAAAGTAGTTGTAGTAGTTGGAGTTTGATTAGCACAAGCAGTATTTTGAAGAAGTTGTTTTAACAATACATTCTGTGACTCCTCGATAACTTTTGGAACACGTGTCTCTTGCTTGGGCACACTTACCACACACGCTAATTGAGAATTGTTTTTGGATTCTTTATCTTCAGGCTTTGATATGATTTGAATAGATTTAGCATAAGTAGGAGAAGATGCAGTTGTAAATGATGTTATTGATTCCCAAGAAAAATTCTGTGAACTCTGAACAACTGATGTAGTACGGGCTGGTAAAACTATGGTTGAATGTTTTGTATTATCATCTGACTTGGAAGTTTCAATTTTAATAAAGCCTTCTTTCGGTTTAGGTGACATGATATTACTTAAAATTTGAGCTAAATCAGAATGTTTAAAGTTATCTGACTTGGCTAATAATAAATTTTGTTTAACCTGTTGATCTTTTAATGCATCTGATGAAGAATTTAAAATAATAATATTTTTATTTTGAGTAGACGGGTGAGATCGGAGTAGATCTGTTACTTTTTTCAGATCATCTGATTGATCATTTCTCAATATAGTTGATAAACGATTTTCTTTTTTAGGAGATGGCGCTGGTTTTAGAACTTTTGCATAGGAATGAAATGTATGGCTAGGAATTACATTATCAGTGTTTCCTTCTTCATTTTCTGGGCTCAATGCAGCAGACTTATTCGTGTCTTGTTGAAGAATATCAACTTTAAACTCATCCTTATGTTCTATACGTGGTTCTGGATCATTTAGTAATTTATCTAGATTGAATACGGATTTCTCGGGTGATTCACTCTTATCCTCTTGATCACACTTAATACTGTCGCCTAATTCATCGAAAAACATTAATCTATCCATTTCAGAAGCTTCATCTTTTGGAAGACCTCCAAGAATGCTATCATCATTATCATTTAACATGAGACTGGGTGAATTCATTTCTCTATCCATGTCCAATAATTCTTCACCTACCCTACTCGAGTTCAATGATATCTGACCAGGATCCATACTCATGTGAATTGTTGATATCATTTGTATATCCTCTAATTCAATGCCATCTTTTTTACAATTTTCTGATAAATTTACATCTTTATAAACTGGAAGATTTCGATTATTTTCATTTTTGGGAGAAGTTGAGATAATCATTGGGTCTGTGTTTATTCCTTCAGGCGCTTCTTTCTGTTTTGATATTATCTTAATTGGAGGAGGTTGTGGTGAGGAAACTGGTGGTGTTCTAGATCCTTCGTCATCAGAGTCACCATATTCCAATGATACTAGTGATGAAACTTTAGATACTGGTATTGCACTTAAAGGCATATCATTACTTTTGAATACACTTCTTTTAACCTCATCTTGTGATTCTTTACTTACAAATTGCCTTCCTGTACTCCACATAGGTGCTCCACCTTTAAGACCTAACTTAGTGTACTTATATCCTTGGGGAGGCATATAGTTGCGTCCACCTCCACGAAGTCCTAGTTTTGTATACTGGTATCCTTCCGGTGGAACATTATTTTCTTCTCGATTATGTTCTTGTTGATCCGGCATTAAAGGACTACTACCTACATTAGTTCGTCTAGCAGGCATAGGACTTGTTGTTGGTCTTATGTATGGGTTTTGTTGCATAGGACTCATTGGCGAACTAGGAGGACCCAAGCTGTTTCTTGGGCTCTGTGATGGCCGAGGACTTGGTGAGCTTGGTGGAGGTTGCCCAAACGGTGAAGTTGCTGGCGGATGAGTGTACCCCTGAATTATAGGACTTTGAGGCATTAATGGAGATGTAGGTTGTACAAACTGATTTTGCCTAGGGCTTTGAGAAGGCATTGGTGAATTAGGAGTGAACTGTACTGGATTAGGTGATTGTACTGGTTGTGAAAACTGTTGAGGGCTCTGTGACAGCAACGGAGATTGTGGTATCATTGGACTGTTTGGTTGACAATATTGCTGATTATTAGTAGAAATAGGGCTTTGTGGTGGCATGGGTGATAGTGGCGGTTGATTTGGACTTTGAGGAGGGATTGGAGACTGTTGTTGAGACTGAATCATTTGTCTAGACACTTTCCCTTGAGATATAAGTTGTTGTTGTAAGAATCTTGTCTGTTGTTGACGTTGCAATAATATTTGTTGCTGCTGCTGCTGTTGTTGTTGTTGTTGTTGTTGTTGTTGTTGTTGCTGCTGCTGCTGCTGTTGTTGTTGACGTATAATATTTGGATTAACAATTTCTCCTGGTTCTTGTTTTATAACCTGCTGTAATAATATAGTTTGTTGTTGTTGCTGAGGTGATAGTTGAGATTGAATTACATTTTGTTGCTGAGGTGAACGTTGAACTAACTTTTGTTGAATTTGAGCATTGTGTTGAGCCATTATATGCTGTTGCTTTGCTAATTGTAGCTGTAATTGTTGGTGTTGAAATAATTTTTGCTGTTGAGTCATGTTGTTTTGTCCAGGAGTTTGTTGTTGTTGTTGCTGCTGCTGTTGCTGCTGCTGCTGCTGCTGCTGTTGTTGCTGCTGCTGTTGTATTTGCTGCTGCTGTTGCTGCTGCATTTGTTGTTGCTGCTGCTGTTGTTGTTGCTGTTGCTGCTGCTGCTGTTGTTGCTGCTGTTGTTGCTGCTGCACTTGTATTGCATTTTGATTGTTTTGTGGTTGCATCTGTAACTGATTTGGATTATTCTGAGACTGCATAATTTGCTGTTGTTGTTGAGGTACATTCTGCTGTTGTAACTGTTGGAACTGTTGTTGCTGTTGTTGCTGTTGTAATATTATGTTTTGTCTTTGTATAACAATCTGCTGTCTCTGTTGTGGTGACAAATCTGTTTTTCCATCTTGAGTCCCAGGTATAGCTTGTTGAACAAGTATTTGCCTCTGTGGTTGATTCTGTCCATCGTTCATTTGCTTTTGAAGTTGTTCAATTTGTTGCAATAACAATTGTCTATGTTGAGCTAATTGCAATTGTCGCTGTTGAACAGCTAATTGGTCTTGATTAGCAGAATTGGTTAATTCTGCTTGTTGTTGTGATATGAGCAAGACTTTTTGAGTAAGCTTTCTTTGTAACAGCACCTGTTGTTGCTGTGGAGTTAATTGTTGAAATGTTAAACGTTGTATCTGCTGAGGCTGTTGAACATGGGATCCTTGACTTATAGTGACATTTGTTATCTTTGAACCTTGATATGTATTTGAAGTATTACTAGATGGCATATGTCCTTGAAGAGATACAAGTGTCGGACGAGCCCTTAGTGTTAAGCCATCTGGTGATCGCACGAATCTTATCGGAGTCATTCCCGCATGCCTATCAAATCATAAAATATAGTTTTACAAATTACATGCTAAAAATATGCAGTATTTCATCTTAAGTAAAGTTACTTAAGATTATAAACTAAGAATTAAATGTCATTTAGAATAAAATGTTAAATACAAAAATTATTATAAAAATAACTGAAAATAAAATATATACAAAAAAATGTTTACAGAAAAAAAAATAAACATCATTTTAAAAACACTAGCTTCTTGAATTCATTCAGAATTCAAAATACCGTTCAGCTCTTTTCCTTGACGTAAAAAAATTATTTAAGACGGCATGTAATAAAATATTTAAGGCTGACCCAAAGTTCAAGAATGCCAATTGTACATTTATATTTTCCATTTTGTTTTCAGTTATACATTTTTCGAATGGTATACCATGCGTTGAAAAATATTTTGCTTTTCAAGAGGACGGTGACTTTAAAAAAGTATGTATGAAAAATATAGATTACAGCTATACTTGTATTAATAACATACATAAATTAGTTAACCTAATAATTATTTATTAAGATTTTTTCCCTTAATTTCTTCATTTAAAATAAAACAAATAATATTTATACATATTATTGTGTAATATATAATATTGAATAGTAATACTATGAAATAATACAGTTAATTTATATTTTAAATATCTCTAAACATTTAAAAAAAATTACAAACCTTGATAATTGATCTTGAGAATTTGGATTTTGTATCACTTGTCTAGGACTTGACTGACCAGAGTTACGTAGCTGAGGTGAAGGCAGGTTAGACCTAGGTGATGGTGATGGTGAATGTTGATTTGGACTAAATGGGTTTTCTTCAGTCTAATAAAAAAAACCAAAACATAAATATTATAACCAATTTAAGAGAAAAAAAATAAAAAATCTCAATTAAATAATTAACATCGTACTTGAGATAAAGGAGTCGAAATACTATTATGTGGGGACATAGAATTTTGTTGATGCTGAATAGAACCAACTGTTGAATTTGGTGACATCATTACATTTGGAGACTGTGGACTTTCTGCGGTCGCTGAACGATGTTTATTTTTGTACTCCTGTAATATGTATTTGTTTTTATATATTGAACTAAATATTTTATATAATTTTATAATTATACCTGTATAATAGCCATATGCTGTTTATTTTGTTTACGGCTTGTTTCTAATCGTTTTTGCAAAGCCGATTGTTCTGAGGTTATACGTTGAAGTTCCATTAAGTCAACTTCAGATAACTCATTGCCTTGTTTCCTAGCTACTCGTTGTTTACTATTCATGCTCTTTCTCATTTTTCTTAACTTCTGAACTTCATTCTCATAATATTTTAATTGCTTGGTAACAATATTACTTTGCTCATTAAGCCATACTTCATATGTATGTTGTATTTGACGATCTTGTTCCGTAGCAATCACGTCTGGTGGTTGTGCTGGTGGTGTTAATACTGGAGCATTAAAAATTGGAACTTTTAAAGCTAAAAATAATTAATTTTATTAATAATAAATTGAGTAATACAAAGACAACTTAACTTACATTCAGTAAATTGTTGTCTAACTGGAGACTGGCTAGGTAACTGCTGTGGTTGTGTCCAATTCTGTACTGGCTGAGATGTAGGTCTTTGCATAAAGGTAGACCTCTGTTGAACATTCATCTGTTCACTGACTTGTTGTACAACACCTGTACCACCTAAATAATTTGTAAGGATTTAAAACATATAAGGAGTTATAGTTTAAAAATATAAATAAAATTTACTCTGTTGAATTATAGGTGGTGATGCAATAGCAGAACCACTAGTAGAAGAATTCATAACATCAGCTCTCAAAAGTTCGTATTCTGCATCAGTCATTAAAGGAGTAAGCGAAGAACCAGTGGATGAAGCATTACTACTAACACCCGTTGAATCAACATTTTGGCGTTTTTCTTGCTCTCTTTTTTCTTGTTCCAAAAGATCTTCTAATAGTAAAGGCTGTTCCTAAGAAATATACATATAAATATTCAATATTTGTTAAATACAATAATATAATTATACATATGATAGAAAACTTTATAATGAACAAATAATATGAAGTTTGAAAACTATTTTCAGTTCTAACTGAAGTCTAAAACACACATGCTAAATAAAAAAAAAAATTACCCAATTGCAAAGCTATTAGGACAAATAATGAACATTTTTAAAAATTTTAATTAGTCAAATCAAAACAAACCCTATTCATTTATCACTATTTATTATGTTTTAAGTTAAATTAATTAATAAAGTTAAATTAATATAATACACACAATTTTAACTAATATAACTATTTTCATAAAAAAAATTATAAACGTGAAGATAATTTATTTATATCAGTAAGCATTATCAATACATAGCAATAGGTAGAAAAATATTTTATTTAACACATTTAATTACTAAAAACAAAAATCTAGACATATTTTATAGTTTATTATACCATGAAAAAAAAAAAATAGGTAAATGAATAATTTTTTCAATGAAACAATTCAGAGTGAAATTTAAGTTTATTTTATAAAACAAATTAATTTCTGTCTTATATCAAGTAGGTATGTTTAACAATATAATAACAGAATAATCTATATCAATCAGATTTTTTTTGTGATTATGATCAATTTTGTCATATTTTGACATCTAAAGCTCTTACAATAAAAAATGTACTCAAAGAACTTTAACAAAAATACAAAATAAGCAGACTTATACATGAGTTAATTTGTATTAATGTACAACCCTTAAAATAATAAACTGCAAATGACATGAAATAATACTGAAAATAAATCAATGTTTTTGTTTAATCAGCCATAATTAAAACTTTAATTAAATGCTCATAAAAAATTATTTACCATGTCAAGGGTATAAGCATAAACTAATTCATTGAATGTAAACTGACTTAACAATACACTTATCTACAAAATGTAAGAAACACACAAAAAGCGATGTTAGAATACAAATAGTCACACATAAACAAAAGCAATATCACTGTTTCCTGAAAAATACTTTAATATTTGCCTATAATCAACATAAGCTTTATAAGATAAAAATCTATAGTACTTGATTAAGATTTAAATATTAAAAAAAAAAATGATTGGTATAAAAATATATGTTCTTGGTTAAAATTCTTAACAAAATACTGTGTCAAAAAATTATAAAAAAAGGAAATTATTTAAGTTGAAATTTTTTCTTTATGCTTTATTAACCATGATTATTATTATTTATTTATTTTTTAGCATAATATATTATAATATTTATATAAAATAATACAAACTGAAAATGACTTATTTATTTAATTGTAAAGCTTAAATTATCACGCATAAGCAAGGCAATACTATAATGAATATTTCATGATTCTTAATATATTTCAAGAATAAACCAATACATTAGTAATATTTTACATAGACACACATTTAATAAACTAACAACTAATACTCAGTGAGATAAGATTCTTTATTTTCTTCTCCCTCCCCATGGGCATAGGAAAAGGAGCAACTACAAAGACTATAGTTCCCCCAAGTGTTTTAATCTTCTTATTATTTATTTATTTTTTTTCATTAGTTATTAGCTATTAATATTCAAACCTAATATAACCTATAATTCAAACCTATAATAGATTATTTTTATTTTATCATCTATTAATATTCATTGATTTTAGATCCTGAGTAGAGTGAAGATACTACAAAATTTAATAGTGATGTTTATTTTTTTTCCTCCTATAAACTCTCTTTTGCATAGAAATACTTGTCCAAAAGTTTTATTCATTTAACTTATTAGATCAGAAATCACATCTAGATGATATTTTAAGGAGGTAATTTTTCAAAATTCTCAATATTTTTTTTAAACATAAGGGAAACTACCAAAAAATTGTAAAATATGCCATAACCTAAATTCTTATAAAAATTTTGATTTGATATCAATATTGCAATATCAATAATTTAAATATATATATCGATAATCTACAACACATCAAAAATTTGAGTATAATTATATACAATATATATATTATACAAAATTTTGTACATGCAGATAAAAGCCATATCAATAAATCAAGCCATACAATTTTCTTACAATATTTAATATACAATGAAGAGGGGAGAATTTATTTTGGGATAAGGTTAAAAATATTACATAATAGAAAAATTATTTAACCAAGAGCACAATGAAGTACAGCTGTTGTAGTAGTCAACAGTGGTGAGGTTATTTATTGTGATAGTGTGACATTTTGTTTATAATGTAATAATTTTGCTATAGTGATATCAATATAATGGAATATTGATATTGAAATATTAATATATATTGATATTATATATATATATATATATATATATATGTCTCGATACTAATTAATTTTTTTTGATATTGGGATAAAATATTATAAAAAACAAAATGAAATATAATAATATTCATTTAAAATTAGAATTCTATTAATATAAAACTCATAATTTTTACATAAAACAAGTATTTTTTTTAATCATGTTATAAAACATGTTACTCTTAATCTGGTGGAAATTTTAATTAACTAAATAATTCTTTTTAAGCAGATTATAATTTTCATGAATATATTGTCGATATATATTGTTTTACAAGCGTTTAAAGCTAGTATTATGGCTCAAATAAAAGTTAATCCAAATCACAGATTTCTTGTCCTTATTATTACGTAACATATTAAACAAAATTGAATATTCACATGAATAATGAAATAAACATGGATTATACTGTTATTAAATAATGATAGTTAAACATACTGAATATTATATTGATAGCTATTATTGTATATTAACTGAACCTCTGCTCAAAATCATCTTATTGAAGAAATGATTTATCATTTCTTTAAGATTTAACATACCCACCAAGAGTATCCCCCCATAAGTGTGAATAATGCCCATGGTGTAGAATATGTCAGCTTTTTTTTAATATCGAAAACTAGGTCTTTGAAAAATGAAAATTCAAACTAATAATATTTATTTTATTTAGTGAACATATAACTGTCACAAAATAAAACAATAAATAAATGTAAAATACTTTTATAACCTGATTTAATACAATTTACAATATTTTAATGAAATCAGTTTTATAACTTATTTGGTAAGTAATCGATCCAACAATTTATAGAACTGATAACTTATGTGAAGTGATAATGTATACTGTATTGCCTTATGCAGTTTATTGAGTTTACAGCATTTAATATAATATTATATTAATTAACAGTTGTAAGTTGTGTCATAAGCTAAAGATTTTACAATATGTTTATTTTTTTTCTGTCAGTGACCTTTTTTCATATAGATATACTTGTCCAAAAGTTTAGATCAGTAACATTATAGATACGAGATCACACACAGATGGTACTCCAAACAGATCATTTTTCAAATTTCTCAATACTTTTTTCAAAAACAAGGAAAATCTGTTGAAAAATTGACAAAATATGCTGTTACAGGAACTTTCATAAAAGTGAAAATTATTTTTTAACATAACATCAAAAATAATGCAGGTAAGAAACTTGAAACTTCCACCAATTACTTAAAATGGTCATGAGAATACTTCATAAAATTTTCAAAACTATTGATTATAAATGATCAATTTTGAGTTAAGTACAGCATTTTGAAAATCTTGGAAATTTCTCATTTTTTGTTAGTTTTTATATAATAACATTTTTTTTTTTTTTTTTTTGATATAAGGACTTGAAAATATATTATGATCTCACTCATATATATGTCTTAATTCACATAAATTTTTTTTAAAAATTGTAAGTTAACTTTTTTTCTATAATCGTTTGAAGTTATATTTTGACGAAAAACGGTAGTTTTACTTAAATTTGCATATTTTAACATACATAAAAGAAAACTGATTAAACCAATCTTTTTGGAACTTGGGACATAGGTTGAGAATTTCATTGCGAATATTTTGGTTGGTGCAATAACATCTTTTTAAATAGGAATAATTTAACATTTTACAAAGATTTAATTAAAAAAAATTGTAAGAAGTACGGACCAATATTATGGTAGGTATATACACAAACAACCAAAAATGTAAGTAATGTTATTTCACTATCTTACATACTTTTAGACACTATTGGTAGAGTAAACTCCCAGTAAACGAGAGGTCTGGGTTTGATTTACGGTCTGGCAGCGAGATTTTTGGTCCATATTGCTAACACAACATGTAGGGGAATATATGAAAAATCAATTTTTGATTTTCATTAATGATAATAAAATTACAAAATTATATTTAGTTCATTATGTGTATATCAGTATAATAATATATAAGATCAGTGTACTATCACACAAAAATGAATTAATTAGGTTATTCAGGTCAAATTTCAACTTGGAGATACTAATACTTATTACTAAATAACTTTTAACCCAAATTACATTGTTTATATTAATTTAATTATTACATTATTTACATTAATTTAATTTAACGAATTGCATATGGTTTATTCTGTTATTATACAACAAATTTTAAGCATATTGAACATTTAAGGTATTAAATTTACAACTCATAATATAAAGAATATAAAATTGTATTAAAAAAAATTTCAGTCTGTATTACACGGGATTGTTTATAACGGTAAAACATTTTCAGTGTTTTTAGTACTATTAGTTTTGAAGTAGCAACTATATTTCTAAATTTGATTTCATGAAAATCTAGGTTACAGCATATTTTGTCATTTTTAACTCAATTTTTGGTAATATTTTCTTATTCTTAGCAAAACTATAGAAAATTACTTCTCTATGTAGCAGCTTATCGCTAAATTAATAAATCTAATTTTGTAAACTTATTTTACCTGTAAAGGCATAAGGTAATTAGAAAAATTTCAAGAAAATTTTGAAAATTACAGATATATAGTATGGTTCAAATCACAATCTATAATCTATTAGAAGGATTAAATCAGAATTATTAAACTATACCTACTCCAAAATATTTTCAAAAAATAAAAACAATTTATGAAATCTAACTTCTTAATTTAACTTTTATTTTTCAAACAAAATAAAATAAAATATAGAGGATGATGAGATTTAGTTACTTACCCACTCTAATTATGTCAATGTGACTAAATCTTTGATTACTATGTAATCATATTTTTATTCAATGTTTTCTAAGCAAAATAACAGTTCTAAATGCATATTATTTTAATAACAAAGTTTAATTTTAAATTCAGTTAATATACAATATTAAGAAAAAAGAAAACAGTTTTAAAAACCAATTTTAAATTTAAAAATAGACTAGTCAGGGTAATAACATCTTGTTATTTAGATATTCAATAAAACAAGTCTTAAATTTAGGTTGATGGTAGAGGTAGTTAACCATTAACCAATCAACTTTTATTTTTCTACTTGGTTAGGTTTCAGTTTGGCAATACTGTAGTTTTGGTGGTCAACACCAGCATATAACCATTAAGCGTGATATTAAGTGCAATAGGACATCAAAATTCTAACCCTAATATAACTACATTGTTGAAATAAAATGAGACATGTTAAAGAAAAAAAAATATTCACTACATTTTATTTACATTCACTTCATTTATATTTATTTTTTATTTCATTTATAATCACTATTCTTCATATCTCTATAGGGAATAATTTAAGGATTGATTCTCCAGAATATAATTAACAAAATATTAGCTTTGAAACTTTGATAATTAAAAAAATAAGTATAGAAATATCAATTTAAAAAGAAATAAAATATAAATAATTATGCAATTAAACTTACAATAAATATTTTTCACAACTGAATGATGTACAAAAAGATATTTTAAGAAAATATTAAAATTTAACTTTATAAAATAAATAATTAAATACAAAATTACAATTTTAATTAAGAATATTTCTTATAACTCACATCTTAATATCAAATTGTAAACATATAAATTACATTTTTTAATGCAATATTTCAAGGCATTTTAATATTGAATTATGTTATTTTACTACTTTGAGTAAACACAAAAGTTGAATTAATAATTGGTGTTAAGTGATACTGAATACATAACATCTAAACAACAATTGTGTAGTGCACGTGATCATTGCTTATTAGTTTTTATTAATTCATTAAGTATATAAATTCATTTTTATTTCATAGTATTTAAGCTCACGACATATCATCATTTCAATTCTTCTAATTACCTGAAGTAACAATGGTCTTCTCTGCATTTGAACGCCAATAAGACCGTGTGGTACCAATTCACTGTGTGGTAAAGAAACTCTCATACGGACCTGAAGGGCCACATTTGTTAGTGAAATCCCAAATTATTATACATTATGTACATAATTATTAATTAGACACATAAATTAGAAATATATCACCCAACTGATAAAATAAATAACATGCAGTGCTTGAATTTAGGCTTTTTAGTTGAAGTAAAGATGGAATTAACATCCTTTTATACTCAATGATACCACCATAACATTTTTTTTTTTTTAATATTAATATTAAAGATATGATACTGGTACCTTGTCCTTATATTGAGAGAGCAAACAATTTTAAAATTTGGCAGCCTACAGTAAAAGAGCTTTAGGTTAGTTAGAACCCCAATTTGTACTGCCCCCCTCCCCCTAAAACGGATACTGATGTCATGTTTTCTGTCTTTGTTTTTAATAATAATGATTACTCCAACATGTTAATCAAACCTTTACAGTCTGAACAACACCATTTTAAATTTTAATTGATTTATTAATTATTTTGGCAAAATATTTTATTAATTAAAAAGGCATGCTTTCTTTCTGGAACTCTACTAAAAGAATATCTAAATGCAAAATAAGAGAAACCACATGAAGGGATTACAAAGATAATTTAACTACTATTACACTATATAAATTGTATATTATATAATAGAAATAAAATATTACCTGATGTTGTCCTGGATATGGGGGAGGTGGCCCTGGATAGGGAGGAGGTGGAGCCAATTGTCGAGTTTGCTGAACAGTTTGTTGAACAACCCCTTGTTGAAGGATTTGTTGAGGTACACCCATCATGCGATTAGAAACAACAGTGCGCTGCATTTGAATTAATCGCTGTTGTTGTTGTTGTTGTTGTTGTTGTTGTTGTTGTTGCTGCTGCTGCTGCTGCTGCTGCTGTTGTTGCTGCTGTTGTTGCTGCTGTTGCTGTACAGGAACTACAAAGTACAAAAATTATTAATAAATTATAATACTTGATTTAAACATTAATTTAAACCAAAAAATATTGAATAACTAACCTTGTCCAATAGGTGTCATTTTAGACATTTGATTATCTCCAGGAAAATTTGACATGAAATTTAAATTATTTTCTCTGTTTTGCATAACATTAGCCATTTGATTATCTTGAACAATCTAAAACACAATTAAATATTAATAACTGAAATTTAATAAACAAACAAAATTATATTACTTGCGAATTTAAATTAGTTGAATTTTCAATTTTTGGAGAATTAATAATGTCTTGCTCAAACTTTTCAATTCCCAAAGCTTGAGTTACACTATTTTGCTCTTTTCTGTCATTTAAGCTACCCAGTCTCTGTAAATCATCAACTTCTTCCTTAGGTTTAACCTCGACTTCTTCTGAAGGCTTATCATTTGAAACTGTCTTGTTATGTGAACTTTTATTGGGTTCTTCATCATCAACAAGATCATACAAAATATTAGCTTTGTTACCACAATCTAAATTGTCAAGTTCCGGATCAGCATACTCCAGTATATTAAAATCAGCTCCCATTTCAGCTAAAAGTATGCAAACATTTTGTGTTTAAATTTATTTAATTCAGTAAAAAGTTGTAATCCAAGAAAATTTACCCAAAAGCTCATCGTCATCATCTAAATCGCCCAAGAGGGCATTGACTCCATCAACTTCACCAATGTTATTTGTATCCCCCTCTTGTTGAAGTTTTTCTAATTCCTCTGTAACACTATCAGCTATCTCTTCGTTTCTACTGTCTACATTATCAGCACCTACTTAGAAATTTGGTTAGAAAAGTAAAATATAATAAAAAAAATAATTTACTACATTTTAAATTGAATTACCATTAATAGAATTTTGTTGAGATTGATGTAATAAATCATTGTGTCTACTGACAGACACATCTTGACCAACTATAGTTTGGGACATAGAACTAGGATCATTTATTATTGATGAAACTTCATTTATAGGTGATTGGTATTTTTGATCTAAACTAGTTTCCTGTCTTTCTACCACTGAAAATATGAAATAATATAAATTTTAATATCATATTATTACATTTTAAATTAAATTAATACCAGAAAATGATTGTTGTGACTGATGAAGATGTTGTTGATGCTGTTGCTGCTGATGTGGTTGCTGTTGATGTGGTTGCTGTTGTTGTTGTTGTTGTTGTTGTTGTTGTTGTTGTGGTTGCATTATTTCATAAGGTCTGGAATTTTGTTGTTGGGTCAATGCTTGCTGTGTAATAGGGTTTTTAATACCAGATACATTGAATTGAGGAGCATTCATAGTATTATTAATAACTGCACCAGAAGATCTTTGTTGTTGTATTAATAACCGAAAACGAGGATCCAATAACTAAAAAATTAAATCAAAAGTTATAAAATTATTAATCTAGTATTTAAAAATAAATATTTTTACTTGAAATTTTGGATCTTGAACACGATGACGAATAACCATTTGGGCATTAGGAGCACCCATAGACTGAAATGGCATACGTTGGCTTTTAACAGCACTTGGCGGTAAAGGTTGTCGAAAAGTTGGTCCAGAAATTGGTTCAAATTCTTGACTTTGTACATTTTGTGGATTAATTTCTTGATTAGGTGTTTCTTCGGAATTCCATATTCTTTGATCTGCAGGAGGTTCTTTTTTAAACTGCTGTCTTTGAAGCAATTCTCTTAAATGTCTAGTCATTTCTTGATTAGCTTGAGGTGAAGAAAATACATCATCTCGGCCACGAGGTGAAGTCGAATTAAAATGAACGTTCCTTTGTTGCTGTACTACAGAAGGAGAAGGTATTGGTGGACTAAACAAATCTGTAGGTCCAGGTGTTGGTTGTGAACGTGCATATTGAGGCGATGCTGATGCAGATGCAGGACTTACGACTCTGGTAACTTTAAGCACAGGTGAAGGGTAAGGTGATCTAGACTGTTGTTGAGAACTGACGCTACTTGGACTTTGCAGAGGAGTTAGAGAACCATCCTTAAAAATTTGAATTTAATATTTAATTAAATTAATAAATCATACAAAATCTATCAATTTCCATTAAGTACCTGATTAGTAGAAACTTGTAATTGAGTAGCTAAATTTGGTGTATGCACTAATACTTGTTGATCAGAATTGGTAAACTGATTAGTGTCAATAGAAAGATTCCTTTGATGAAGTGGTACTCTTTGATAAACTTCAAAATCAGATGTAAATTAATTAAATTAATTAAATTAAGAAAAAAAAAAACATTAATATTGATAATTATTAATGTACCTTGATTACGCTGATCTTGCATTACTTGTTGCTGTTGGGCAGCTTGTGCTTGTTGTTGTCGCATTGCTTGAAGCTGTTTCCACTGTCGTTCATTTTCTGCTTCACGTGATCTCTGTTGAGATATCATTTTATCTTGATCCTAATACAATAAAACATAAATGTAAGTTAATTGGGTTACTAAAATTGTTTAATACATAAAAGTTTGTAAATAAAAATAATTGAATATTGGTATGAATAAGCTATTTTTATTATTATTATTATTAATGCATCTGACAAGAAAAAAAGATAATGCTAATAATTAATCATAATTTATCTATACATTTAGAAGAAAATTCACCACAATCCCATTTTTTTTTCTTTTGTACACATACATTTTGAATTTAAATCAATTTTTGTATTTTTGTGTACCCCTACAAAATAACATCCACTAACTATGTTTGTTAAATAATATATTTTATTAAAACAAAATTATTAAATAGTACATACTATACACACACCAACCAATTCAAATAACTACTCATACATTTTATAAGCTTTGTATTCTACAACATTGACCACACGACATGCTAATATTTAATAACTAATATCTACGATACTTATTACACCATGTATACAAAAAATATATCAGAAAATATATGCCAAATAATCAAATTAGTTATAAAATAAGAATTAATTTTTTAGAAAGCTATGTTTACGTAAAGAAACATATTATAATTGGATTCAAATCAATTAATGAAATTAGTAAATAATTATATTAATAATTGTCTAATAGTTTTAAAAAAAAATTTTCAGTGTATACCTAATTTTAGTTGAACGAAATATGAGATAAATATGTTTTCCAAGCCAAAAAATAAAAAATAAATAATAATTAATAATAAACCATATTAATTAATAATTATACTTTGTATGCATTAAAAATAATTTAAATACTAATTATTAATTATAAACAAAACATTAATGTTTTTACTAATTTATATCATTATTATTATTAATATTTGATAAACCTAATGGAATATTAATTGAAATGGCTTACACTTTCTGAACATAATATTAACATTTTATTACTTATAACTATATAATTCCATCACCAGTAATTATTTACAACCATAATAATATTCAATAATTTAATACTGTCGAGATACCTGATGCAATAAGGTATCCTGAAACCAATAAGAGCATATAATAGTTCAACATATAATGAGATAAAGAAAATTAAAACTTAGGTAATTCAATGGTTAAAACTAAAATTAAATATGGGTTTAGAAGCATATACGACTAGCTTGGAGTATACTAAAAAACAAAAACAAAATGTAAGATATTTTGGAAAAAAAAAACAAAAAAAGAAGAAAGGCTGAACAGACAAATATCCAAAGAAAACCATTTCCCAGAACGTGCAAGTGAACGCTCACCACAGGGTCATAAGTCTCTTGACCAAGGGACGGGAGTGTGCGCATTATCTCAGATGGTGTTAGTACACGTATTTGTTGGTCAGACAGCGGAGGTGAAGTGCTGACTGAATTGTTAGTACTGCTAGCGGTTATGTTAGTTTTAGCGCTCTCTGTGCCAGCTGATGATGATTCATTTCTTACCAACTGAACATTACGTATTGTGCCAGTTGGCTGTGATGTGATTATGTGTAAAAGATTATTACGTGAATCTGTTTGATTTTTAGTATCTAATGTAGCTAATATAGAATTAGACATTATTAATGATGGGACCGTTTGTATTATATGAATACTATTCGGTGGATAATGCAAGGTCCCCCTTTCAGATGACCCTGATGCTACATATTGATATTGAATTGGTTCAGATGAATTTTTCTCAGCAGGAATAATATGAATAGTGCGTAAATTAACGGGATTAGGTGATGGAGGATTTGGTAGAACTGGTATATATTGTATTGTAGATGGATGAGTAGGAATAGTAGTAGGAAAAGTTTGCTGAGGTGGGTTAGGTTCAGGCTCAGGATCAGAAGGCTGAGGTGATTGCGAGTTAGTATGACCATCACCAGCGGCAATTAGTATTGCAGGTTGCATCATTTCTTTGGTGGGACACACCTCTCCATTGTTAATCGTCGGACTCTGAGTAGCACTAGACGTTGAACTGGTCCGGTTGTCGCCACTGGTACTGTCATCCTTCACGGCCTGTTTGTGTTGTTATAGAACGGGTGCCATTAAAGAAACAAATCCCAAAAGCAATACAATGAGAACATATCAAACTAAAAATTCTAAGACTCTAACGATTGTTATTATTTTATTTTCCTTTTTTGTTTGGTACTGAGAAACTAACATGATGAAAATTCAGACTTCATAATTACATTACCATTGATACAAAATAAAAAAGCACAATACAATATTACTTAAAATATCATATTTATTATTTCTAAATAAGGCTAAAAAGTGTTTCCTTAAAAATCTCCAAAAAACAATTAAAATTACATACATTCATATTCATCATCTCAAAGATACCAATGTTTTTGATCACTGTATTAAAATCATTTAACTCCAGATACAAATTAAAAATGACTTAAATATTATAAAACAAATATTTTATATGATGTGTAACTTAATGCCAAAAATATAATTTGGAATTTGTTAAACATGTAATAATGCAAAATAAAAATGTCTTTTAATAAGCATTGAAACACATTATTATTTCCAAAGCCGTAACTGAATCTTTCAAGAGGTTTTAGGCCTCTAGACCCTTCTCTCCCAGGTTAAATCCTTCTAGACCCTTCTCTCCCAGGTTAAATCCTTCTAGACCCTTTACTCCCAGGTTAAATCCTTGGTCAGTTTACAATTTTGAATTTTTAAAAATGCAAAATAATACAAATCTCATCCATACTTATAAGTTTTTGAAAAATTAATTATTATTGCACTTAAAACTTATCTTTTAAATCCGTAATTTAAAAAAAAAAAAGCTATGTATTCCAAATATTTGTCATCACTATATTTTAAAACAAAGAAAAGAAAAATATAAATAAAAATATTTTTTTATTGATTTAAGGAGCGCCAACAATGGTCATAGTGAAATATATCCAACAACTATTATGTAGAAAACAATCTAAGTGCTTAATTCTAAAAAAACAGGTAACAATTTATGTAACATATTTTAACACTTGAAAAATAGTTGTAACATGAGAATCCTAAAACTATAATTCTATTTAATTAATATATTTGGTATGTGTGGGTTATAAAATCTAAAATTGCAGTGTAAAATAACTAGTGCTTGAAAATAAATCAACAGATAGACATAAACAATAAAATAAAATGAATATTGTTTTATTTATCTGTTTTCAACGAATCCCAAAAATGTGCAAAACGCTGTAATTTGTGAATGGCCTAAAACACATCGGTAATATGATGATTTTTCTTAATTTTTAATTGCCAAAAGCGCTTTGGCCAAGTCACATAAGCACACACAAATAAATTTTTAACTTAAGCCCCAATAAATAAGCTTTACTTCAGATTTTTGGACTTTCAAAAATAATATAAAATAATTTTCCAATGTATACACATATTTTTCCCACAAAATATTGTGAGTGTAAAGCTCTTAATTATATGAGTGTTAAAATTTGATCCATGATTGTTTTCTGCCATTATGGTATGCTGTTTTAAATAATAGTCCCAACCAAAAATTAAAAAAATTTTAAATCTTACCTGCTGTGCTTTTTTCTGTCTGAGATTAGTTCTGTTTTCTCTTGCTTTTAACAAAAATGGACTCTTTTGTTCGGGAGATAAAGTTCTCCATTTTTTTAATATTTGCCTTGATCTTTCAGGCCAAGCTATAAATATTTAAACACAAGTATAATTTATATATTACTATAGTTTAAATAAAAAACAAAAATTAAATAACATACAAGGAAATTCTGTTTTCCATTCCGGGTGAGTAAGATTAGCATAAAGTACAGCTGATATTGAAGCTTTAGGTCCTAATGCTTCATCTGCTTCCATTTTTTGAGAATTTCTTTGATTATTATTTAATGCTGATGACTGAGATCCAATACCTTCTAAACTATCTTCGCCTCCACTATTTTGAACCCAAGGGCTGTGAGGTTCAGAAAATGCTGGACTAAATTGAGATGGACTACTATAAAGTCAAATAAATGAATTAATAACATCTCTTCTTAATGAAATATGTTAAAAATTGATTTATATTACATTGTTATTATAACTTACTTGCTATATTCAGAATGATAAGGTGACATTGCTGGATAAATAGGAGAAGGCATATTGGTAACAACAGGTGGCAAAGCTGGAGCCGGGACTTTTCCACGAGACATATTGGTTGATAAACCTAAAAATTTTGGAATTAATATCCTTACTCTAAAAATGCAACGTCAAATAATTTACCTGTACGAGATGGAGACATTATCGGTGTATGATTTTGATTCTGAACCATTACAACTCCATTTTGTGCTTGAGGGATACCACCCAAATTACTATTATTCATTAATAATATGTTGGAGTTATTTGGATCTTGAGATTCTTGAGAAGCTTCATCAGTTAAAACTACTTTAAATATCTCTTCAACATCTTTGCTATCCATATTTGGTAAACCTTTAAAAAAAAAATTTTTTTTTTTTAAACTAATAAGTTTTAACATTAATCTACATTTATATAACTAAAATCAAATATTTAAACACAAAAAAATATTGGGGTACTCCACAAGACTAATTGATTTATAACTAAAATATAACATTAAAATGCTGATTTATTTTATAATAAACACAAAACAATTACAAATTAAGAAATGATAATTTATTATGCACAGATTATCTTTAATTTGGTAACTACATACTTTAATTTTAAAACAACTATAACTTAAAATAATACAATGAAAATGACTAATGCATTCCTATAGGACTAAAGGATAAAATCAAGTTAAATTATATTCCTTGAATTTTGTAATATAATTCAAGAAGAAAAATAAACAATTAGAATAATAAAATGAATATGCTTAAAACTCAACAATGTCATCAATAATTGTTAAAACATGCATAACAAACACATCTTAATTTACTTAACATTCCAAATCAAGCAGAACACTAACAAATTCACGCTTCATTAATATTAATGTTAATAAAAATAAATAGAATATAATTTACCAGTCTCTCGAACCATAGAATCAAGATTAAAATGAGAACCAAGAATTTCACTAAATTCATCTTTTTGAGCCGAAGTGTTAGTTTCACTTATGTCAGGTTCTTCAACTACTAAACCAGCATCTAAAAAATTTACAAATTATTATAATTTGATAATTCAAAAATGAAAATCATGATAAACATACCATCAATTTCTGCCTTAATATTACCATTTTGTTCATTCATTATTGAATCCAATAAATTGTCAGATAACAAAATATCTTTAAGCGTATCATTCTCATTTGTAGCAGGAATTTCTTTTTTCTAAAAATTAACATTAATTTAATAGAATATAGATCATTATGTATTATTACTGTTAAGAAAACTTTTATAAACTGTATTCATTAATTACAGTAAATACAAAAAATATTTATATACTATTCAAAGACAATAATGATAACAAAATCTTTTCCTCCATTAGGTTAGTAGTTTATAAAACAAGAGAATAACTTAAAAAATTACAATTATATTAATAAATTGTTTTAAATGATTGTTAACATCGAAAATTTCACAATTAGTGATTTAGTAAATAAAATTATTTAGTGAGTTAACTAGTTAATAAAAACAAAAAATTTAGTGTAAAACCAAAATTAAAAGAATTAAAAATTTATTTATTTTATAATAAAAATATAATTGATAATAAACCCTATGAAATTTCTGCACAAATTTATTTAGAAAACAAGATTCAAGATTATTTTATTCTTTCTAACTCAAATTAATTATATTATATTATGTACTTTTAATACTACAAAAAGGGTGCCCTAGAACAATTGACAAATACAAGTACTTTTTTTACATTAATAATTTTTAAAAAAAATAAAAAATTGTTGAGTTCAGATTTGAATTCGACTGAATAGTTTTCTTGTTCAGTTCAGTTTGGGTTCGAAAAAAATTGGAAATTGGTTCGGTTCGAGTTCAAAAAAAAAATTAAGAGTTTGATTCGATAAAAAAAAAAAAAAGGTTTGACCCATCACTAATATACATTTGTAACATACAGAGTGGCCAAGAGTCAGTTTCACATGGCTAAAGATAACAATCCCAGCCCTATCTTATGATACCTGGATGTTGGGTGTATTTCGCTATTAATCCCAGGATCTTAGGATTATTCCAATATGTTTTAAGAAAAAAATGTAAAAGAATTATCTATAAAAATAAATTTATTTTATTTATATTTATTTTGAATTTTTCTACAGTATAACAAAATATTTAATTTAAATTTAAATCATTCCGGTTGTTTTGAAAATATGAATAGCAAAGCGTCAAATGTCTCATTTCCAGTCTGTTTCTCAATTTATTATCTATAGAAGTTGCTGCTGAAGATACATGATCTCCTCTATTCTCAAATAGATTAATTTATTTTATAATTATTTTAACTTAGTTCACAAATTTATCAAGCATGTTCTTATTTTATTAACAAATATTTAATTTGTTTCAAACAATTCATTGAACATAAATTTAAAAGCTGTATCAGTAGCATAAAAATTGGCATCGCCACGACAGATCACTCTGATCACACAAATTCCAATTTAAATTTAACAGGGGCAAGTACATAAACTATCTAAGTAATTAAGTTAAAATTGGAATATTCTAAACAGACAGGGAGACGAGATTAATAAAAATTTTTAAATGTTGGTCTTTAAAATAATAAAATGCTCTAGCATAGTAAAAACATTATTCCATCTAGTTTTTTTACAATCAAGGATCAATTTTATTTCTTTTTCATGCTTAGTATTAACATATTTCTGACGTATAGCGTCATTATTTATATTTTAAAATCCTGGGTTTATTAATACTGATGTCGATATTTTTGGAGTCAAATATTGGCCGGAATCCCAGTGTTATAATCTCTACTCACCGCCCAAAAATTTGTAAAAGTCTGATAAAAAGTAAAATGTATCTCATCAAAGTTATCAAATATCTATTTTTATTATATAGATATTTTTTTTATTATATATATTTTATTTTATTTTTATCAAACTTTGATTATATATGAAACAAAATTGTATTCATTGTTACAACGGTTAACTTACCTTTTCAACAATCTTCGGTTGTTCGCTTTGTTCAATAATCTCTTCTTTAATATTTAAACATTTTTTGATAACCTCTTCTTTTGCTTGTTGTTTTACTTTAATTTCTTCCATAATTTTTAATTCAGCCTAATAAAATAAAATTAATATAATTTAATATTTATCAATAAAAATAAATAATAATTTTATATTTCCATAAAAATAACATGTGATTACACTTCTCACAAAAAAAAAAAAAAAATGTTACTAAAATCCAATATCTAACCTTAGATAGTTCTATAGTTTTGATATCTTCCTCTTTTTCTTCGACTTCTTCAGACTCGCTAGTATCTAATATTTGTGCAGAAACATTAACTGAGTCCAACAAATCTCGACCAAAAAATGCATCTTGTATGTAATTAGGATAATTTTCAGCAATTTTACTCTTTGGTTTTCTCCATCGGTTAGGTTTTCGTCTAGGTTTAATATCTTCACCATCACCATCTTGAGTATTTTCATCATCTTTGTCTTTAGCTCGAGGCATACGTCCTCTAACAACAAATCCCCCAATTCCCAGCTTTTGAAGATTTCTCATTCGTTTTCGACGAAGGACATGTACACCAGATTCTAATGTCAATATACTAAAACCTTCTGGTGGTTCAGGAGGACGACCATCTTCACGTGGTGGAACGACCATCCCTTCTTTATAAATGGGTTCTGGTTCACTTGGTTCTTCCTTCATATCATCAAAATCCATTTTATATGCATCATCATGGTGATCAATTGAATCGTTAAGTGTATCTAAAATAATAAAATGTATACTCATAAATTACTACCACCTAGGTATATAAATAACATACATCATAAATTATACAAATTAATTTTACCTCTACTATTACACACAACAGATTCAATAGCAGCCATAATTGCTGCTTCTTTTTCCAATTGTGCTTTTTTCAAGTCTTTTCTCTTTTTCCGTTGATGAGATATTTCTATACCACTTGTAAGAACTTTCATATGCTGTATACCCGATTCAGATAAATAAATACCATCCATACAGTATTCATTTGATATGCCTCTAGAACCATCAGGGCTGTTATCACGTGATGATATCTTCTGTTTGATTTTAGGACTGGAAACATGGGTTAAATGTGGTGCAGCTATTCCACGAGGACGACACAATAAGCAAGAATATCCTTCTTCGGCACATTTTTCTGCATCATCATCGTTTTCAATCTTATCACACTTTCCATGAAGCCACCTAAAGAATAAGACATTCAAATAATTACAAATGCACAATAATTTCAATAATATGAAATGAAATTACTAAGTTTACCTATCACACTGAGAACACTTTATAATCAATTGACTATCTGTATATGATTCTTGACATGATGGACAAGTATTACGAGAAGCACAAGGTCCACATTCTGTATAATTATTTAGCCAGGAGCAATTGAAACCTGGATCGTTTGAACCACATGTCAAGCATTGAGCACACCTAAATAAACATTTTAAATTTTATAACTCAACTATAAAATCAATAAAATTAATCAACTAGACTCACCATCTGCATTTCCAAGTTCCTCTAGGGACATAATCAAGTTTTGGGTCAGTACAATAAATATGATATGAAATATCACATTCATCACAAAGTATAAGTCTAGACTCATCATTGCGTTGTCCACATCCCTCACAGACTGTACAATCTAAACACCTCCACCCTTTTTGAAGTATAACTTTTGTCACCTGGAAAATAATAATGTGAAAAAAATTATAGATACTGTTAATAAAATTAATATTTAAAAACTACTCACTTTCACATTGGCGCAAAAAGGATGATAGCACTGACCACATTGAGAACATGAAATAAGACATGCCTCTTGGTCTGTACCTAAAGATCCACACATAACACATATATCTTGGCCAAGAACAAATTTATCCTTAGCTGAGCATAAGACAATACGATTTTCATTATTAGGATCAATATCATTTGAAGAATTTTTGCAGCTAGTATCAGATGAAGGTCTCTAAAAAATTAATTGATTTTTAAGCATTTGCTGTAGAATAAATAATTAGATAATACACTTACTTGTAATCCAAGACCTGGTACACCAAATATACCACGCATTCTACCTCTAGGTCTCTTTCTAGGAAACTCAACTACACGTTGTCCTTTTTTCTGATACATAGGTTTTAATGCTGCAGTTAATTTACCTAAACCCTTAGCACGACCTGCATACCCAGAGAGTAATAGTCTTTTCTTGACTACTTTACTTGCAGCATATGGCTTTCCTTTACCCAAACCATAGCCACCCAACCGGCAATCTTCAAAATCTTTATTGTTCTGCAAATCATTAAAAAAAAAGTTTTAACTTTATATTAGCTCACAATTATTACAAATTTAGATAAGTACCTTATATTCTGAGTCATGTTCTGGTTGGAAAACATCCATTGAGCTATTTGAATCTCCAAATTCATCAAAACCATCACGACGCGGTTGTACAACATTTTTACATATTGGACACATATACTCAGATGCTGAACTTTTACTATGGCTGGTTATATACCCAGCTTCAGGATCACAAGCACCGTGAATATACTTTCGACATGATATGCATTGGACCATTTCTCGATGAGCAGCAGCTCGATAAGCTCGATGACAAAGAGGACATGATGAACCTTTATTGCGCTGTTGGTAACATGAATCACAAACCGTATAATGAGCATGCCAACGAGAAGATAATCCCGCACCTGGTGTACGAGAGCCACAGTCAGTGCATACACGACAACACTGAAAGATATTAATAAAAATTTAGTTTTTCTATTTCATAAAAATAATTATTAATGCCAAATAAATTTTAATTATACATGATAAATAATGAGTTAAGCTATTAATTTATTATTTTTATTATTTACTTTGCATTTCCATCCTATTTTAGGTATAGTCGTGACTTGTGGTCTTAAACATCCAGGGTGGTAAGCTTTATCACAACCTTCGCATAACATAACTTTAGACTGTTCAGCTGGTTGCCGACAAACTTGGCAAATCCGACAATTACCACATTGCCACCCAGCTCTTACACCTTAAAATTTTAATTATTGATAATTCCAGTGAAAATAAATAATGCTTTTAAAACTTTTTCATACCTGGAAGTAGAGCTAAACCAACACAACTACCATGATAATGGTTACCACATGTCGTACACATCATTAAATTAGAAACATCTCCGAGAGTTGAACAAATACCACAAGCAACATTAGCTGATAATTCTAAAACCCAAATAACTATTAGCATTGTTACCATTTCATTTTAAAAATTGTACTTACCCATTAAAGGAACATCATCAAGATGAGAATTGCATATTAACGCTGGTACACTCATCTCTTGAAATGAAGCGGAAGCAAAAATACAGGGGTAATGAAAAAATTTCAAACAATTAGTATATGTACAAGGAGCACTAGCACCTAAATGACCACAATATGAACACCGTCGCATTAAACTCTCTAAAATAAGTTCAGGCACATTTTCCATCAAATCAGCAGAATCACATTTTACACCCTGAGTCCAAGTAGCACAAGACTGATGGACATAAACATAACCATTTGTATCACATTGTTCAAATATAGAGTTTAAATCGGGAACATCCAAGTGACCAATAACACTAAGCTCATCCACAGGTTCAAAACTGCTAGTTGAAAATTGTTGTCTAAATATAATATCGAAAATTAATAAAATTTATTTTAAAATAAATAAAAACTTAAACTGATTTTTGTTTTTTTAACATAATAATAAAAATTATTTATTAAATCTCACTTGGATTTAGCAGCAGATTTTTGCCTTCTATATTGTATGATAGGTGCCATTTCAGCAGTCGGTGATTGTAATGGCATTGGCGCTAATTGTTTAGTAACTAACTGTTTAATAAACTCATCTAATGTTGCCTTAAATTCTTTTTCCCAGTCTAATCTTAAAAGAGATCCCTGTCCAAGTTGACTTCTTTCTCCCAAATTACAAAATGCACATACTTTTCCAGGCCTAAAATTTGAAATAGTAGCAACAAAGAAAACAAATAGCTGTAAAATAATTACCAAGTTTCTTGATGTAATAAACTTCTATCATCAACAGTAGGATCAGCAGATTGCAAAGACAGAACATTTTCATCAGTTCGAGAAACATTTGGAGATTTACCTTCAGCATCCTCTCTATTAAGAGTATAAAATAGCATCAATTTAATATAAAAGTTTTAAATTTCAAATACACTTTACTGTTATATTTATTATTACCTTCTCCATCTCCTAATTTTTAAATTAATTTTTTTCATTTGTAATGGGTTATCATAAGAAGTTAGAGGTGCAACAGCATTTCTAACAGGTGAACATGTCATATCTTCAAAACTGCCTTCTAAAAATAAATATTTTAATTAAAATTAAGAAGCTTCTACATATGTTTATGTATATAATTTACCTTCAATCTTAATCGGAATATCTATAGGAGTTTGATTAGAAGACGTTTCATCTACTGATATAGAAGCTGCTTCCGTAGAAACTCGTGATCCATCTTCTTCTTGATAATCTGGATCATCATCCATATCTTCATTATCATCATCTTCATCATCATCATCCTCATCATCATCTAACATAGGGGGACCATTATCAACATCTTCATCAGAACATGGATCTTCATCTATGTCCATTTCGTCAGATTTATCTACTGTTGTCTTTGACATTTTTGATTTGTCATTGTCCATTTTCTAAAAAAAAGACAAACTAAATTATAATTTAATTAAACTTCCTAAACATTGGTGTAATTAACATATGAAATGGTACCATTTAATATAAAATTGTAGTGTCTATAAAAATAAATAGATTGATAAAAAAGTAATTAGGTACCAAATCAATTTTAATTCAATTGTTTATAACTAAAGACATTTGACTAAATGACATTCTTATCAGAAATTCTCATTATTTTAAAGGAAAAATTTTAATTGGTAATGATTTTGCAAGTAAATTTGTCCAATATAGATAACATATCGTAAAAAAAATTGGACATTTATTTCAACAAACTTATATTGTTCCATATTTACCTAAGAAATTTAATATTTATTAATTGTGGTATAAAAAGCAAAATCCAGGTACCCATACCAATCAAAATATGCTTCAAATTAAAAAAAACTAATGTAAAATATAGACAAGAAAGCTGTACATACTTTGCACCACAGATATTTTCGCTCCTCGGGTTAAATACCCTTGGTGGGTGTGTAGAATTTAAAAGAAACGATAAATAATTTCTTTAATAAGATGATTCTGAATGAAGGGAGTTAATAATATAAAGAACAATAATAGTCATTATTTTCAGCACACCCACCAAGATTATCTAATCCGAAGAGCAAAGAATATCCGTAGTGCGAAGTATGTATAAGTTCTAGTCTATACTTTGCTTTCCTTTTTTTTATTTAATAAATAAAGAAAAGAAAAATTATTAATGAGAAAAATTGTTAGAAAAATGTCCAAAATTTTTTTTCATATTTTCAAAATTTTCTTGCACCAAAATATTTCTCATATTATTGTCTATCTATGTTCAAATTTTCATAAAATTTGGATCACAAAATAATGGTTTTCGAGTCTTTTTCGTCAAATTTTGTGAAGTTTTTTCCAAAAAGAGATTGAAGAATTGAGAAATTAAAAAAATGACTTCTCTAAAATACCAACTAGAGGTAAATCCGCTTTCATAAAGTTGCTTATCAAGACTTTTGAACAAGTAGATTCACACAAAATAGTATTTACAGAAAAAAAAATAAACATCATTGTAAAACACTAGCTCTTCACATCATTCAGAAGCTAAAAGCAAGAAATTTCTGCACACACGCAAATATTTACATAATATTATATAAAATAATTATATTTAGGATTTATCGAGCATATATATTATAGATACCTATAATATAATCGTATATAACTACCAACAATTATTCATAAAAAGAAATGCAGAAAATTAATGCTTTTTTTAATTTTTAATTTATAAAGGCAAAATAAGCATTTAAATAAACCTTGATATGTAAATCAAATCCTAATTTTTAACCAAAAATACAAGCAAACATGAATACAAGACCAAAAAAATACTAGAAAGTATGGGCCTCAAAATACATAATTACTAAAACTATCATATACCTTAACAGGCTATAGTGAATTATTTAGAGCTTAAAACTGTTGATGATACTTTATTTAAAAAATTAATTTTATAATCAGCTATTATCTGACATGATTTAATTTATAAATTGGAAAGAGCTTTCATGGATTAATAACTTATGTACTATCACCTTTTTTGTATTTATCCATTATGACATAGATTTGAAAAAGGTAAAAACAGTGCCTAATCTATTTTGTTTACAAATAATTGTGATACATAAAATTCTAATCAGTATAGACCCATGCTATAGCAATAATTTCACTCACATACATATTAAATAGCATTCACTAGCAGAAAGATAAGTATTTCTACGATTATGACCTAGGTATCACAAAAAGATACTTTTTAGATTTAAGAAGGATTACTGAAAAAAAAAATCCTCTAAGCTGCTAGTCGTCCAGCACCGAATCAAGTGTGTCAAAAACGTTTGCGCCCGACGTCCGTGATAACGAAAGACGTCAAACAGACGAGACCAGCACTACGCGAGTTGGCAGTCCGTCTTACAGGTGATCAAGACAAAAGTCTACGGGGGAACGGCTTAAGTCATCGTTCGGAATCGAATTCCGACTTCACTGACTGGATAGTGCTGCAAGAGCGGTTACGTTGGGCGGCCGATTCCCGAAACGCGGGACACGGCACACCGCGACAATGACGACGCAGTGGGACGCGATTAATACGAACGACGACGAGCTGGAGAACAAAATAAACCTAAAGCCACTTACTCGGTTCTTGAACGGCGACTGCGGTCGGTACAAAACGCATAATAACAACAATAATTAATCGAAGACCGGACCGTTGTCGCCGGGAAGCAGAGAGGGCACGCGCGACGCTACTGGTCGTTTCGCGAAGCTTTCCGTCGCACAGGGCTCCTCACATGGCGAATGGGCGCGAAGCGGCGGGAACACGGGAACGGTCGCGGCACGCACTCGGAGCGGACGCGACTTCGGCGTCGTCGTCGGCTGCGTCTGTGGAACAACGCGGTGCGCGCGGTCGACGACGCGAAAACAAAAACCAACAACGAAAAGTCGAAAACTACTACGGGGACGAGAAAAACATTTTTTTCATTATCGGATAATCAAAACAAATCGACAACAGCCTGGTACCACCGCGGGCCAACCGTCAGGCTTGCCAACACGGTGCGTTCCCCCCCTACAGAAGGAACAAATAAAAAACAATGTAATCACTAAACACGTCCGGCCGTCGGTCGACATGATATCCGCGGCGGTCTTGACGCTTCGATGCAATTGATTAGTTACCTTCGATCTCTTTTAATTAAATTTTTTCGCTCAATAACTCGCCGACTACGACCACAGTATTTTAGAAGAAATAATAATATGAAGTCTATTCCGTGTGCTGTAATAATATCATGATGAAAACCATATCTATTCCGTAAGGGCTATGTGATATTATTATCACATTTTCACAATATACACACGATATTATCATTTTTGCCGGTCTTTTGTGCAGCAGCAGGCTGCAGGCTAGTGTAGCCGATGGTAATCTTTTACTTTTTCCATAGTCTGATCCACTGAATCATAGTATAAGGATTATTATTATATCATGCACAGAATCATTGTCCAGTCTTTCCTTTCGCTTTTTTTCTTTCAACCATTCCGCGTTTCCGCACGCTTTTGTCCACGAGAATAAACAACAGAATATGACGCATTGGAACAAACGCGTATTAGGACATGTGTAGTGTGTACCTTATTACGTTTACGGTGCTACGGTGCAGCAAGCTGGTGTAAATAATAAAATTATTGTAATCAGCATGAATTCTATTGTTTCGTTCGCGGAATAATTTAAATTGCAATTTGCATTATGATGACTTCAGAGTTCAAACTTACATGACGGCAGACCAATCACCAATGTCACACTCCACGCAGAGTAATAATTTAGTAATTTGGTACCTACTATAGTACTACTGCAGAGTGCATTGCGTACTGCACCATGCGTATCCGCTTCGTAAAACAATAATTATTCACAAATGGCGACTGTGAATTATAATTAAATAATTTCGAACAATAGAATTTTGAATCATTTACGCGTAATAAAAAACTACACATTTGATCGAATTGTTCGCAGTTCTAAATTCAAAACAAAATAGATGCTTCCCTTGCTTTTTCACATTTTAGATTCTGAGCAGAGCTAGTGATTTTACAACAAAACTTATTTTTTTCTGCTACTGAGAAATACTTTTTCCTACAGAAATACACGTTCAATAGTATCATGTAGTAACTTTTTAGGTAAGAAATCGCACCCAGATGAATACTTAAGATATGTACTTTACCAAATATTTTACAAAAAACTATAAAATATGCCATACCTAACCTGAATTTTTATAAAATCGAATTTTGATTTTTAATATAACCTCAAAAATAATGAAGCTTAAAACTTGAAACTTTCACGAACAACTAAAAGTAGTCACACTCAAACTTCATAAAAATTTCAAAATCATTTGACCAATTTTGAACAAACAGTATAGAATTTTGAAAATGTTGGAAATTTTCTATTTTTTTATTCAATTTTTATTTCATAAAATTTCGAATTCTTAGACCTTGGAAATTAAACATGACTTTATCTTAATCACATGTAAGTCTAATTTACCTGAAAAAATCTCGAAAATCGTAAGTGAACTTCTTGTTTATAACTGTTAAAAGTTAGCATTTTGGCAGAATTCATTAGTGTTATACGTCACAGAAATGCACACTTGAACAGCATAAATAAGAAAATTTGTAAGATCGATCATTATGATACTTGGTACCTGCATTGGTAGAGAATTATATTGCGAATATTTTAAAGCAATACAATTTTTTACAGATGAATGAACATTTTAAAAGGTTTTGTTGAAAACAAATATTATCAAGAAATCAATTTTAGTTACTTAATCATAACTCCAAAACGTATATATATATAGGAATGTGAAACTTTCACAAATTACTACAAATAATTATGTGTATACTTCATAAAAAATTTAAAATCATTTGACCCATTTATGAACTTTGAAAATATTGGAAACTTCTCGGTTTTTTTATTTACATTTTTATTTCATAAAATGTTTATCGCTTGGTATTAAGACCTGGAAATTGTATACAAATATGCTAATAAGTATAACTAATGGTTCTAAAAAAGTATTAAAAATATTTTGAATAAGTCAACTTTTTTATATAGCCGTTTAAAGTTTAAATTTGTATAAAATTAGTCATTTTTACGTAAAATAATATTTTTTTTTTTCAATTGAAACCTTAAAAAAACATTTTATTCTTAATCAGCTTGAAATTTTCTATTCAAAAAATATTCCTCGTGTGTTTTTCTACACGGGTTATATTTTTCATGAAAGTTAGCGCAATCAATAATTTTATACAAGCATTTAAAGTTAAAATTACGACATCAAATGAGCAATGATGGTTAGTAAAAATAATCGCCAATTTCTTTTCTTTTAATGGTACGTAATATGGTATTAAACAAAATTCATCATTAACTACTAAAAAAAAATGAGAGGGATTATTATGTTTTTAAATATCAATTATTAAACATACTGATTATAAAATTGATTATTATTAGTATTATATATAACTATATTAACTGAAGCACCACTCAGAATCGTTTTTTGGAAAATAAAATTATTATTAATTATCATTTTTTTTAAATTCAAGACACCCACCAAGAGTATCCAAGAAATGAAGAATACCCATAGTGTGAATCAGGTCGCCTTTTTTTATTTTAACTATTTAAAGTTTAATAATCTATATATCAGTATCTTTATAGATCCAAAATCACACCCAAATGGTTCTTAGTACTTAAGAGAGATAATTTCTCAAATTTTTTAATAGCTTTTTCAAAAACGTGGAAAATCTGTCGAAAAATTTATAAAAAGAAACAGTAAAATATGGTATTGCCGGAATTTTCATAAAACTGGAAATTGTTTTTTGACATAACTTCAAAAATAATGTAACTAGGAACTTAAAACTTTCACTGAAAATGATCACTAAAATACTTCATAAATATTTCAAAAACATTAGATCAATTTTGAGTTAAGCATAGCATTTTCAAAATATTGGAAATTTCTCATTTCTAATAAGTTTTTATGTAATAAAATATTTAATTCTTGACATTATGACTTAAAATTTAATACATAAACTATAAACGTATATGTCTGATCATAGATTAAGTATAATTAATCTATGGTTTGATTAATAACTGTGATAACTAGTATTTGGTAAACATAAGTAGGTACATACTAGTAAGATAGACAGTGCATGAATTCGAAAAAAAATTATAAAAGGGACGTATAAGTCTAAAAAAATTAGCGTCCCAAAAATTGTTAAATTTCATAAACCAATTGGGGGAACTTTCCCCACCCGGGCCCCCAAAATCTATCGCTGCAATACTTCATAATAATTATTTAATTAGCAGTTAGCTTAATCAAAATAAATGCTCTATTTCACGATATTTTGCGCCCTAATCTTATCTGATCCCTAAGCGATCACCCATATCGCCAACCTCTAGCTAAGGCACTGATAATAATAATTATGATGTTAATGATTGGAAGTCCAATTGTATCATTGGATATTACAAGTCAAAAAGTGGGGCGCAAGCTGATATCTATATTCTATAAATGAACCACAGACGTATGATTGAAATAAACCCATTGAATTTGTTATATCAATAATCGACATAAAAATAACAAACCTCCATTATTTTAGCTTAATTAACAAAATTACAATTTAAATTTTTTTAGTTTTCATAAGCTAATTAAAATTCTTAAAAGAATTTCGAATAACCTCTCAAAAGTATCTAATTGAGGCAAATTCTGATTCAAAAAGTTACTGTTCGAAACTTTTGGACAAGTATTTGTATAGAAAATGTGTGTACTTAAGAAAAATAAATATCATTGTAAAAACACCAAGTTATTCGGTCCACTCAGAATCTAAAAAGAGTACTGAACAAAAATTTTAAACCCTCAGTCCAGTTCCCAGAGTTTGATTAGAAAAAAAATGTAGGAGTACGCAAAAATATTTTTTAAAAAGAAAAAGTACTCTGATCCCTCACGCCCGATCAATTCAAGCACTGAAAATAGATATGTACATAAAATAGGCTACAGGTCAACTAGATACTCAAATCATTTAGATCTCCACGCCCAAGTAGATCTCCATTTTCCTCCACGATAATGACGAGATTTTTATATTATAATGAAATACGGAACTAGATTTTTGTATAAGTTGTTATGTAATTTGCAATACCCTTAGTAACCACAGCCCATAGGCATGTATTTTTCATTTTTTTTTAAAGTAAAATAAAAAAGTAATAAATTTAATATTATTATATTAAACTATTATATTATATTATCATATTTAATATTATTATTTAATAATAATAATAAATTTTAAAATTATAAATTTAAAATATTTTTGTTGTTCGAATAAAAAATACTAGAAATTAATTTTATCTGATTAAATTTATAATTTATCTTATCTTTATATAGATAACATTTAAATTGTTTATCTCTATATCACAGATGTACTTTTGTGCTTTATATGCATCTAGAAAACTTTTAATGCAATTATCTTTATCTTATCCAGAGAAATATTTTGATATCAAGACTCAACATTGCTTCTAAAAATACAAATTTTTCAAAATCTTTATAACTATATGAAGGTTTTTTAAAAAATCAAAGTAATTCATTGTTATACAATTTTAATTTACAACTCATATTGAATTCATCAAGTATTTGTGATCTTTTTATCTTACGGGTTTTTGTATCTATACCATATTTTTATATACAGTATGCCATAACTAGAGCTGGGATTTTGATGCAATGCCATTTTTTCCCTGTCATTTCATTCTAAAACATAGATCTGTAGCAGAAAACATATTTTAGACGATCCTGATTATTTCAATGTATAATATGGTATTATAATACATTTTCGAGCACTTTTCGTTGTTTTTAAGAAATTTTTCAAGTTTTTAGGGAATTTTTTTAATCATTTAAAATTACACATAAATAAATAGCCACCGAATGCGGTCGAGGATGCGTATTTTTTTGGTTTAGTGTGAATGCGAGTATTTACGCAGCTATTTTTTTTTTTTTAATCATTTAACGTGGATCAGTGAGCTTAAAATTTTCACTATGTAATCCACTAAATTGTTACACAAAATTAATTGTTGCAATATATCGAACCATGCTTCTATCTATTTTATTTGAATCGTGTAAATATTAAATAAATAGGTACTTATTTTGTTATTACTATATAAAATAAATAAAATTAAATATGCTTGATAACATTATTTTTATAATAGGTACCATTATAGTTACTGTAATAAACGAATACATACATTTTTAAAGCATTTTTTTAATGAACTTTTCAAGAGTTTTAAGGAACTCTTAAAATTTTTTTGAACATTTTTTGCAATTTTCTAGGGCATTTAAATTCCAGCCCTAGTTATAACTCACATAACTTTTAATATAATCATTGACTCACATACGATGGTACCAGGGGGTGCCTGTTGTTGGTCAATCCTTTTATCCATATAAATAACATATAAAAATAGCTCGACACTCAATTGCACTTTTCGTGGTTGTTTGATATACGAGTCCGAACCTCTCCCCAGATTCGTAATCTATAGGTAAATCTATTTTCGTTTCTGAGTGGAAGAAAGAGTCGAAGAAACCAGCAGTTTTATAATTGTACATTACACGTGGTCTTACTACTGAATTGAAATTCATTAATCATTTAAAAATTTTCTGTTCCTCTACATTTCAAATGAATAAGAAAATTTAGCATAAACACAGTCCGATATCTTATTGTTAAGTTTGTTACACTCATGATATCCCATGGAAAATCATGCACAATTACAGATTCTAAGTGGAGAGAAGAGAAGACGCTAATGTTTTAACAATGATGTTTATTTTTTTAATATGTACACGTTTTTGTAAAGAAATACTTGTTCAAAAGTTTCAAACAGCAACTTTTTGAATTACAATTTGCCTTTGGATGGTACTTTTAAGAGGTTATTTTTCGAAAATTCTAAATAGTTTTCTCAAAATTTGGGGAAAATATCCAAAATTTAACAAAAACGACACGGAAACTAATTTTTTTTAATCCAAACATACAAAATATTTTTATTTTAGATTCTGAACAAAGTGAAGAAGCTTATGATTTTACAATGATGTTTATTTTTTTTTCTCTTTCTGTAAACACTTTTTCGTATAGAAATACTTGTCCGAAAGTTTCGATCAG